>AP027114.1:6325403-6634362 GCA_028142955.1 Pinctada fucata | reverse complement strand
TGATTTTGCCTTTAAAAGCCAATATTGAGCAAAGTATAAGTGATACATGTACCAAACTTGCATATTGGATGTATCTTTGATCAAACTTTCATAAAATGACCTTGACCTACTTTTTCCGCTTGAGTGATTTTGCCTTTAAAAGCCAATATTGAGCAAAAGTATAACTGCTACATGTACCAAACTTGCATATTGGATGTATCTTTGATCAATCTTTCATAAAATGACCTCGACCCACTTTTTCCGCTTGAGTGATTTTGCCTTTAAAAGCCAATATTGAGCAAAGTATAAGTGATACATGTACCAAACTTGCATATAGGATGTATCTTTGATCAATCTTTCATAAAATGACCTTGACCTACTTTTTTTCCGCTTGAGTGATTTTGCTCTATAAAGCCAATATTGAGCAAAGTATAACTGCTACATGTACCAAACTTGCATATTGGATGTATCTTTGATCAAACTTTCATAAAATGACCTCGACCTACTTTTTTTTGCTTGAGTGATTTTGCCTTTAAAAGCCAATATTGAGCAAAGTATAAGTGATACATGTACCAAACTTGCATATTGGATGTATCTTTGATCAAACTTTCATAAAATGACCTTGACCTACTTTTTCCGCTTGAGTGATTTTGCTCTATAAAGCCAATATTGAGCAAAGTATAACTGCTACATGTACCAAACTTGCATATTGGATGTATCTGTGATCAAACTTTCATAAAATGACCTTGACCTCCTTTTTCTGCTTGAGTGGTTTTGCCTTTAAAAGCCAATATACATGTACTAAGAAATATGTTTGAATTGAATTTTGCTGTCACGAGGTGAGCTTCGTAATCTGTGATTACCTATGTTTATACTTGTAGCGATTTGAAACCATAATTGTGATATCTATTGGTACAAACAACCTAGCCAAATAAAGCGAACGGACAAGTAATGGATATCAAAATTTTTAATCTGTTGGTCTCCGTTCGCGTCCGTTATTCATCCGTTAGTCGTCCGTTTACATCTACGTTACTCGCACGGCGATGTTCGTTGGCATGTTTTTGAGCTAAAAACTTCTTATCGGACAGAACACACTAAGGGCGTCCATTACTTATACGGGTACGTGTCCCGTTGGTATCCGTTTTGTACGTTACATCTCCGGTTGATGTCCATAAGATGCCCGATGATATCCGTTAGGTTTCCATTGATGTCCGGTAGACTCGTGTCACGAACGGATATCTACCGGACGTGAAACGTATAAAACGGAGATGTAACGGACAGCTACCGGAGGTCAACTGATGTACGTTCATTGTCTGTTTTGTTAGGCTCTAATAAGTTGCATTTCCATTTTATCCGTTGCCTTCCCGTTACTCGTACGGTGAAATCCGTTCCACGTCCGTTACTTTCCAGATGGATCCCCGGTACTCGTACGGTACGTATCCGGTCCAAACTAGTCGCGAGAGCCTTAGGGGTTTTTTTTTTTTTTACAAACGGACGACCAACGGACAAATAATTTGTCAGTTTTTTTCATCCGTTAGACGTCGTTTCGCGCTATCCGGTAAATTGTGACCAATAAATACAGCATATGATGCATAAATAAATCGGTACCATTTGTTACACCCTTTATAAATCGCGGTTCTGATACGTCCTAACCGTCCTACTCCTGTCATAGAAGAGTAGGACGGTTTGGATTAAGAGTAGGACGGTTGGGACGTATCGAAACCGCGATTTATGAGTTTAATTTGTTACTTATATATAGAAAGCTGGTTTAGTGTGCGCTTTTCGTACTTTTCGTATAATAGTTTTGAAAGAAAAATGCCTCTCCGGTTCTTTTGAATAAGCCACACCCCCATATAAGTCATATAAAATAAAAAAAATATATATATCCGATTGCCTTCTATTTGCTATGAAAGCTTATTTATGCCATTGTAAGAAAAGAAAAGAAGGTTGTTCAAACGAGTTTATAAGTAGTTCATCGAGATAAAAATCGTTTAAATGAGATAAAAAGTCGTTCAAACAAGTTAAAAAGTCGTAAAAAAAAAGTGATCCCATAAGTGTCGCAGGTGTCACCCTGATTGTCCAACATTTATATAAAAAGGTAAAAATGTGGTAAAATTTTTGTTAGACAATCAGGATTTGTGGTAGTACTAATTACATTGATTGCGTAATTAGTGATTTAATGTTGGACAATCAGGATTGAACCGTGTCGCAGCGCTATGTTTCGCAGGCGACACAAAAACTCGTTTTAACGAAATAAAAAAGTCGTTTCAAATGACTTATTGAAATTATGCAATGCCAATACTTGCTCTGATTGATGTCTAGATCACATTATGATTCTATTCTTTTTCTTCTAAAATGTTAATATTCGCTAAAATACATTTCCGTGCCGTCTACGGTCACTCTCGTCGCGATTTTGAAAGTTTTATTTAAAGCGACTTTCCGGGGGAGGGGGGGCTTTCACCCCCCCCCCCCCCCCCCCCCTGAACCTCACCAGCTTTCGTAAATTTACACCTGTCATCATCGATCTTTATACAGAATGATTCGGGGCTGGTATCAATACCTTTGACCTTTAATCATTCACCAAACTACGACAGAGTATTATTTTCACGGACCGTTTGATTTATTTTCACCATGCGGTTTTATTTATTTCATTTATGTTCAATGATGGACCAACACCCTACCTATTGGAATGTAAGTAAGGTACATTTTATTTTTGATCCATAAAAAAAGCAAGGGGCCCAGTCCCGACCAGGGGGGTGGGGGGTGGGTTCCAACCCCATGACTTTCGGGAAAATAACAAATGGCACTTTTTCCCAATTGCTAGGGGGGGGGGGGGGAAAGGGGCGGACCTCATTTAATATTATTTGACAATATAATAAGAACATCATTGGAAACAGTTAACTTGTTAATTTTTATGTTGATTTGTATTACAACAGGCAACCTTCTTTTCTCAAATATGTATTCACATTTACGCGACTAAATAGTAAACGTGATTGTTTCACCCCTTTTGCTTAACGTATACGTTTAAATTGATCCAAACTGTAGGTCATGTAGAATATTTATGCCATACAATCCCTCATTATACCCTGTTTCAATTCATTTTCAATATTGCATAAAAAGCAGTGGCGAATTAAGAGGGGAGGGGACAGTCCCACCTTTTTTTTGATAACCAAAGTTAGTGATTCGGAACACTAGAACACTTCCGTATTACCCCCCCCCCCCCCCCCCCCCTCTTTTTTTTTTTTTTTTTTTTTTTTTTTAATATTTATCAAAAGTTCTTTAAGCCTACTTACAGCTCATTTTATTGTCTTCTTTTTTTTTTAAGCTGTGCATTTTAATGTAAAGTTCCATCCTCGAGATGATTAGATTTTGTGTTTAAATTCAATATACATAAAATAATTTCAAAATATGCAATATTTGTGCAGTTCAAAGTTGAAATTTAATTGGTTTCTCTATTCCAGTAACCTCATCTGTCTTCCGTTTCCGGCACTGTTGAAGATATTATCTTACCTCAAATTGCGTGAACTGCTGCAAAGTGTCAGTAGAACCTGTAAGTTTCTAAGGGAGTTCATAGAAAGTCATTCCTACCTATGGAGAAACTTTGACTTTTCGTATCCCCCCTCACTAGATAGCGAAGAAATATGCAGGATCCTGAAACATTCAACATGTTTTAGGACTTTTTTTTCTGGGAAAACAACTGAAATGTGACACCGCTACCTTGGATTATCTATTTGTTACAAGGTTGTC
The DNA here is from genome assembly GCA_028142955.1 of Pinctada fucata. Lineage (NCBI taxonomy): Eukaryota > Metazoa > Mollusca > Bivalvia > Pterioida > Pteriidae > Pinctada > Pinctada fucata. Next base: position 6,630,636 of record AP027114.1, on the reverse strand, counting down.
ACTTGCCTTCAACTTATTGTGGCTTGACATTTCAAATTGTGACATATCGACATTGTGTTTCTTGAAATATCTTCCCAACATTGAGCTTCTTAACCTATCAAACTGCGCATTATTGGTAGACGGCGACTTTATAGTGCTTTCGAATTGCAGTAAACTGGACCATCTATACCTCTCATACACTAATGTGTCGCCAAGAACTCTTGTCAAACTTTCTGAGAAATGGAAATTACTAATGCTACACACAGTGGGCATCAAACTTTCGATAGATGATTGCCAGCGTATACTAGCTACGAACTATTCATCCCTTTTATTTTTCAATCTATCCTTGAGAGATGAAATTAGCATTCAATAATTTGAAGACGAAGTAGTTCAAAGGTTTATTGACTGTAGCTTCAACGTTTGCAAGGAATCGCTTTGATCCTGAAAATATAGTAAAAATATGACTTTTGCCAGTTGAAAAAAGAATTAAATTGGCTTTTACAACTGAACCATAAGTAGCACTTTAATTATTTGTTTGTGTCTTCTTTCTGTCAAGCTTTTCCAGATGACACAAAACATTTTGGTCATATGACCTTTGACCTACATTTGAAAAATGTTAATATTGCCTTAACTGCAAGAGCTATGATTTAAATATTTGGTACGTTTGTTTGTTGTGACATGACCTTTCAGACGGAGCATGAAGAAGTGTGAATTCGATTGGTGACCCTTTTATAACTTTAGAGGTATGGCTTTAATATTTTTGTTGATTAATCCCTTTTTATAAGACCTTTGTCAAACGCATCAGACATTTCGATGATGTGATCATGAAAGTGACTTTTGACCTAACTTTGACTGCGTTTTTGGTTTTTTAACGTACACTTCTCATAGGCGGATCTAGGAATTTTTCAAAGGGGGGGGGGGGTGAAGATTCTGAAAGAGGGGGATGTTGAATGCATACTATCAAAAGCTTCTGTTTCGCAATAATACCTTAAAGGGTGCATTGTTGACTACACATTGATAATCTATATCTCTTTTATTCTCTTTAAGCAACGGCGTAGCTCTGCCTGAAAAATGGAGGGGTACAACATCCCAAAATTTCTAACAAGCAAAACAAAAAAAGGTGGGGAAGGAGGACGAGATTTTTTTTTTAAAAATATGGGGTTTCATGTACAAATTTTAACATTTTTGGTGCAATTCTAAATTTTAAGTACATGAATAAATGAATTTTTTAGCAAAATATTGACTTATCAGAAAATACTTTCTATACCCTCTATCATTAACAAGTACATATAGTTTGAGTTAAATGTCTTCATGTACGTTGAGGATGGATTATTCAGTAAGTCTATAAAGAACTGGCGAGCGGTAGCGAGCCAAAGAAAAATTTTGAAAATTGACAGAAAAATTGTAGATTTATGGTACAGAATGTTGCTATCTTTAACAATGTAAATACATCATAAAATTTTGTGATTGAAAAATGGGGGGGGGGGGTCTCTTCTCTCTCCCTCTCTCTTGGTTTTTTTTTTGTCCGACCAAAGGGGGATTGCAACCCCCCTATCCATCTCGCTAGATCCGCCAATGCTTCTGCACCAGGTTTGAGACCCTACAGTCACTTTGTTTGTCTGTCAGCAAAAAAACGTAAGACATTAGCACGAACTATAGTATAGAAGGAAACCTTTGGAATTTACGTTCATGTACAAAATTGCACTCCGCGAGGTCCTTCCTAACTTTGTAAGTTTCAATCGAACCACCTGAATTCAACCTTAATGACAGAAAACCAGATCATTTATCATGAGCGAAATTAAAGGAACAATCTAACGATACAAAGTTCGAAACATTCTTTGGAATCAACAAGGCTATCTATGCGTTACGACACGGGCATAGCTAAGTAAGAAATGCCCTCTTAATATGTCTGTTGATGGTATTTTTTCTCTCACTGATGCTATCCTTTCTATATTTGTGTATAAAATAATCCTGTCATCGTTAAAAATAATTAATATTTCTTCTGATACATGTTTCATATTTACTCTTTACTACAAGTATGCACGAATATTTTTATTTTCATAAGCTGGTGCACAGCACATACGATCTTCTTTTCTTTCATCGACACTTCTTTTGTTTTCTTCGTTGTCATTATTTCTATGTTATAAGACAATATATAATCACAATATCACTTTTTGTTCATGTCATATGAAACTGAACCGCTTAATATGAACATGATGAAAAGACCTCAAATTTTCATATGTTTATGTTTTGTCATATGCATTATGTTATCTATAAATAAATACAGTTTAAACTGAATATAAATAAATACTTTTTGTAAATAACATATAATATCTGAACAATGAAAGTAAATTTTTTTGACAGTATTACGAAATCAGACAGGAAAGTTTTATAACCTCCCTCCGTCAAAATGTGTGAAAAGGACCTTATTTTTTGTATCTTAAAAACGCGAAGCCCCCGTCCCTTCCACAAAAAATGGTGTTGGAGACCGACCGACCCCCCTCCCCTCTCCGACCGAGCCCAACAGTCATACTTGAAAAATTCTCCGTGTTTTTGCAGATTTATTGTATGGAATACCATCGCCACGATGCGCTAAATAATATGCCAATTTTGCAAATCTACTTGATTCACAGCGGAAATCAGCTGTCAGGGTTTTATTACTACTAATTATTGTTGATGACATACACGGTATGACCGTATTTTGTTCACGGTAATTCTGTGTCGCATGCGAAGCATAATTTTGTCCGATGTCACCTTTGCAAGACATTGGATTCATACGCGGATATTTTAAAAGAAAAAAAGTAAAATTACCCAAAATATCGCCCGGCGAGCTCAAAATAATTCAAAGTGTATTTCCTACTCTTTTTCCAGAAAATGTTTTAAAACGCAGACACTTTGTAAAGAAAGATGTTTGAAAGGAAGGAGGGAGTTGGGGTGGTGGTCACGCTTTGGCCTCCAAACCTCTAACCCATCAGTGGTCATACAACGATGTCATTTCACATGTGGATTCCTAAAGAAATGAAGATGTTTCACTACAATAGATACTTTGACATACTAACCCCGATGAGCTAAATGATATTTAGGTATATGGTCATCAGTAAGAATAAGTGTCTATAGTGGAGATTTTTGTTTTCTTTGGTTCATGTTTTATCCTTATTTTGTATGTCTTCGGTTTATAATTTTCTGAATTATCGATTTTGTTTTGTGTATTGGGATATGATCATTATCCATATTTGTCATTCTATCTTGTAAAGAGTTGAAAAACGAAATGATGAGGTTAGCTTTTTGGCATCATTTTCACAAAATTGATGTCGAAGAAGCCACATGTAATTATGTAAAAAAAATATTTCAAAATAAGTCTTTGGTAGACATTGAAACACGTTCCATAGCTGACATTGTTATCTTTTCATTCCTTTTTTATTTTTGAATGGAAAACATACATTTGTTGTTTATTTTAGTTCTGTTTTATAAATTTGCCATTGATTAAAACATAAAAACTCCATTTATTGATTCATTATAATGATAAACTTGAGCAAAATGAAGAAAAATGCGTATTGTATTGAAAATTTTGAGTATTGAAGCAAAATGAATGGTATCGTATTGCATTGAAATATTTATTTCAATATACAGCACTACTATTAGCACACATGAGATAGTATTTTTCCGAAAATTTTCCATTAAAAAAAACACACACACACACACACACCCTCCCTACCCCCCCCCCCCCCCCCCCCCCCCCACACACACACACACACCCTCACACACAGTTTTCAGATTTTACTGCATACGTACCTACTTCATTTTTAAGTTTTCAAAGAAATCTTGGTGCCATAAATGAGCAATTCCAGTAAATGTGACGGAGATGAAGGACGAAAGTAGTGTTGTTAACAATCTTAATTATAGAGGAATTGAATTTTGATTCGCATCTGTCCAGATACATAAAGATGAGATCTCCAACAAGCAACACACCAAAACACCCCAAGTGAAAACACAGAGAAGACACACACAGCAAGAGACAAGGAACAGCAAACGAGACATCAAATATAGAACACAAAAGACCACACATAAACCAACGAGACCCATGGGCAATCAGCGCCGACTAAGGACGGCCATCAGCCACGTTAGTAGCAGAGGGTGATGTAGAACCATCGGGTCATAAGCAACAACATACTAAAATATGAAAGTTATCTGGCAAACGGTTCAAGAGATATAGCCTGGACAGGAATTTATCAATAATTTCATTAAAATGCACTAAGTCGGTTCGGGAGATATAGCCCGGACACGATGTGTGACAGACGGACGACGAAGGCAAAACCAATATGTATCCTCCCCGTTGGGGGGGAGACATAATGAATATGTTAATACATATAAGAAAGGGTTTGACGTACGTGAACTTTCACGTCTTTTGATAATTTCGCGTGATCATATCGAGTCTTAAAGTTGTATACCCAATATCCTAGTAAATCATTTAATTTCATTATTTTAACCTTATTAGGTAGAGAAACATACAAAATATTCGCTTGTCCCGGGTATATTTCTGAAAGGAAACACTCCCAATATGACGCATTACGGATCTCCAGATCAAGATATTTATGAGTTCGCTATTTTTACGCATAAATTGATATGATTTTTTTTTTCATATCGCAGAAGGTAGCTAGAGCGGAGAGTTTGGTCTTTATTGAAGAAGATAGGAGGTTGGTACTTGAAAAGCGTGCAGCATGAGTCGCTGGCTCTTATAGCCATTCAAGAATTGGGCTCGGCCGGTGTAAAACATGCCTATTCAATTGAATATAGATATTCATTAATGAAAGGTATTACATGTATCTTGTATATGTTGTACAGATAACACAACAGATAAAAAATATTTGTTCCTGTGTAGATTGGGGTGGGTTATTGTTGAAAACATTTACTTGCTTTAGAAACGTAGATATAAAAAAACTGCATTAATTTTTTTTATCGATATTCATTTTAATATCCATCTGTATTCGTGTAAAGAATATAGTTTACATTATATGAGATCGGGGATAGATAAAAAGGTCAGATTAGGTTTGAATACATGGTTTATGAGGAATACATGTAATAGACGTAAAACGATTATACTTTTCTCAATATATCTCAGGGGCTACAATACACAAAGAGTTAAGAATCCCCCCCCCCCTTTTAAAAGTGGGGGGGGGATTTATTCTGTACTCTTTGTATACTGTAGCCCGGCTGCAATACATGGTCACAGTTTTTATTGAATAACGTTAAAATAACAAGAACGTTTATATATAAAGGCCGTCTCTTTCGCTGTCTCTGTTTCTCTCTTTCTAACTGACATCCAAAATGGACAAAGAGGAGGGGGGTTAGACCAGTACGAGCTCTAGATCCGCCAATTTCCATGATTCATATCATTTTCATATTAATTTCTCAATAAAGCCATGGGGTTCGTACTTGCTGAAAAACATGGCAATTAATTTACCAAAAGCTTAGACAGCTGACAGAACTTCGATATTAATATAATGTATGGCATAATAAGTTATTGCTTGATCAGCGCCTGATACCTACACGGCATAGCATATACTGCATATACGAGATTATAGTTTGAATTATGTGTTTAAAAAAGTTTTGGAAGGAACGATGTCCGGTCCTCAGCATAGAAAAAATGAATATTTAAAACAACGTATATTAAAACATTATAAGAATCTATCTGGGAAAGTTAAAAATTATGGTATCTTCGGAAAAATTGTAAAACTATTGGGGGATGAAAAACTATATACACATCGAGGATTTGTGAGAAGAACTATAAATACATTTAATTCTTGTGGAAAACTTTATCGTGATAATGAAAATGGAAGGACAAGCAAACTGTTTAAAAATTGTACAATTCGATCAATCATAGACGACCGCTTGAAGAAGAATGATGAAGAAACGGCAAAATCATTGCAGGTGTATCTCCAGCACAGGAACTTTCAATTGAGCATTTCAACCATTAATCGCATAAAACAGAGCTTAGGTTGGACTTTACGTGGAACCCGATACTGTCAACTGATTCGAGAAGCGAATAAACCAAAACGGGTTCAGTGGGCAAATGATCACATTAGTGACACTTTTGAAGACGTGATATGGTCGGACGAAACTTCAGTGTGGCTAGAACAGCATGCCACTCGGTGTTATAGACGAAGAGGGGTACTTCCAAAGCGTAAACCAAAGCCAAAGTATCCCCTTAAAGTTCATGCACGTATGGGCTGGTATAAGCAAAAAGGGAAAAACGGAAGTATGTATCTTCAAAGGCATAATGGATGCAAAGTTGTATGTGAAAATTATAGAGGAAACTCTCCTCCCGTCCATTCGAAATAAATACCCGAGAAGACATCGTTTTATGCAGGACAATGACCCTAAGCATAAATCATTATTAGCAAGACGATTTTTCGAGGAAAACAACATAAATTGGTGGAAAACCCCAGCTGGTGAGTAAATAAACTGAATTCTAGAATCTCCATTACATATTGAAGTTTAAACTTCAACTTTTAAGGTATCCGATGTACAATTGGGTATTTTTCGATGCCTGGTAAGGTACTATAAACTATATATTTTCTGAAAGGTTATAATTCCCACTGCTCAGAAATAATAAGTTTGGGGCCAGAAAAACAAAGCGGAATAACTGATGAAGCATTTAAATTGTATCTTTTCTCTATATAACATATGCAAAATTACAAAGTTGTACAAGAGTTTTTCCCTTTTGATTTTTAAGACCAGGGGGTCTTATATCTGTACTCAGGGCATCATAACCTTTCAGAAAATATATAGTTTATAGTACCTTACCAGGCATAAAATTTACCATAGTTTACAATGGAGATGATTAAAACGCTACGTAAAATGACTCTATTGTAAAACGGATACCTCAAGGAATAAATCTGAAAATAAAACATACACACACAATTAGAGAACATGAATTAATCCACATGGGAGAGGTATCATCGATGTAGAAGAAAGGATTTATATTGAGGAAAGGGTTTGTGACCAAGCGATGATACCTTATCCCTGTGAATTAATCTATGAATCTAGCATATTAACAAATTTCAAAACATTAAGACATTAAAAAGGTTCTTAACTATTTAAAAAAATCTTTTTACGACCCCCCCCTATTTTAATCCTAAATCACCTTGATCTCAAGTTAACTTTGTTCGTAAGGACGTATGCTTATGAACATGTATATGATCAAATTCTAATGTATTGTCAAATATTATAAGGACTCGGACGGATGGACTGACAACTAAACTGACGGATACAAAAGCAGCTATATACTCCCCAAAAATTCGTAAGGAGAAATAACCCGGATTTTCTTTTCTTTCTTTTGAATACACATTCAAAATTCATATTTGTATGTATGTACAAGGTTGGTAAACAGAGGTATCAAATGTCTTGAAAAGTAGCCGGGAACCTCTCATCGTGAGGAACATATATGTGAAATATCAAAGCCCTATCTCTGATAGTTTAAAAGTAGGTCAAAGGTCAAGGTCAACACCACAAGGTCAAATGTCTTGGAGTGAAACTTGTTATGATGAATGTCTGTATGAAATATTAAAGCCTTATCGCTAATACTTGAAGAGATATTCACTTTAAGAAAATCTTAACCAAAATATTACAATAAGGTCAAAGTTCAAAGTCAAGGTCACTAGGCCAAATGTCTTGGTATCAAAATGTAGTACTTATTATGGTGAATGACTGTATAAAATATGAAAGCCTTATCCCGTATGCCTGAAGAGATATTCGCTTTAATAACTTCTTAACCAAAATACTACTACAAGGTCAAAGTTCAAAGTCAAGGTCACTAGGTCATATATCTTGGACTTATTATGGTGAATGTATGTATGTAATATGAAAGCCCTATCACTTATACTTGTAGAGTTATCAGTTTTAAGAACTTCTTAACCGGACATACGGACAGACAGACAGACGGACGTAATGTTTCCTATATACCCCCAAACTTCGTTTGCGGGGGGGGGGTTTATAATTAGGTTTATATCATTTATGGTTTCATAGGAGTTCGCATAAAATTGTTAACAGATAGACAAACAGGCACGGACACCAGACAATACAAACATTGTAAGCTTGACTCGTCTTTGACCAGTAGAGCTAAAAACTTATTTATTTAAAAGATTATTTTAGTTATAGAGCTACTAGCATAAAAATCAGTCGTGTAAAATCGGTTGAAAGGCTAATAATACAACTTTGTTAGTTCTTTACGTTTTATGTATGGATACATAATTTTAGAAAATACTTGATATCTTTTATTGATTTTTCTTTTTTCATTTTTCTTTTAATTTTTAAAACTGAAACAATTCTATTCGCAGAGTCCCCGGATCTAAATCCGATTGAAAATCTCTGGCACGAGATGAAAGATTTCATCAGAAGGAAAGTGAATCCGAAAAATGAAGAAGAACTTATCCATGGTATATTAAAATTCTGGAGAACAGTTACAGTTAAAAAGTGTAGGTCATACATCAACCATTTACAAAGAGTTATTCCAGAGGTTATAAAGGTTAATGGAAATGCGACGGGTTATTGAAATAACATTACGTTTGTGCTATTTACATGTAATCCGGACGCTGATTGGATCAGGAATTTGCATAAATTTTACTCACCTATAAAGGCATACTACAGTTAGTTGTTAAATTTTGTTTGTGAAACATGCCGAAAAAAGGCAATTTGGTACTTATTCGGTGGGAGGGAAACGACTCCAATGATTATGACGGGAAGGAACATTATGTGGATAGGAAAAAAATGATAGAACAAAATGCTAAAATTGGAGACTTAATAACGATAAAATGGTATAGGACTTTGTGGAAAGGGATTTTGATGAAAGACAAAAATCCAAATAAAGTTTTACAACCCAGAACATCGACCCCATTGAAGAAAGGAACTGCAGAGAAAGCGAAAACAGGAAATGAGAAGACAGAAAAGGCAATAAAAGTGAAGAAAGGAAATGTGAAAACAGGAAAAGCGAAGATAGGAAATGTGAAAACAATAAAAACGAAGACAGGAAATGTGAAAACAGGAGAAGCGAAGAAAGGAAATGCGAAAACAGGAAAAGCTATTGAGAAAGAAAAAAAATCGAATGAAAAGAACAGTGACAAGGTAAGAATCTTTGTTGTTCTTTAATCAAGTAGAAGGGATATTACATGTACATTTGTCTGCTCTAAAATCCCAGCAACGCACATTTGGATCTATTAAGTTAATCAGAAAACAAGAAAAATAAACCACGATTAGTTAGGACTACTTTCTAGGAGTGCCTTTAACTCAGAGCACCATGTTTGTCAAGGAACTTGTCTGATTTCATAAATAAATATACCCATCTAAAATCTGAAAAAAAAATTCACCAAAGGATTTGTTTAATTTGTATGAATTCTTCTTTCAAAATCTTGGAGGAATTCGGTCTTTTAAGGATTTTCTTTGTTCTGACCAAAATAAAAGTAAAAGGAGGTCTAAAGGTCCTGGATTTCTTCATATTGTATCGTAAAATTAGATAGAACTATACATTGACCAACCCGATGATACATCATTTCCGTTTGCATGTAAAGTAGAATTTCTAGTATAAAGATAATATGTATCACGGCGGCATGTTCAATTTTGGAAAAACCCTTTGGAAATACATTGGTTTTCAAATAAAATGTATCATTTTACAATTCATTCCACAAAATTACACTAAGTCTTACGTATTTCTTTATTAAAAATGGTATATAAATAGATCTACATATTTCGAATTTAGCAACATTATTGCATTTCAAATTGACTAAATTGAAAATTCACTTTTCTATCGAACTCTTCTGTAAATCAATGACAGTCACGTGGTACACTCAGGTAGATAAAACGATGTCGGTTTACAGGTAAATACAGACACAAAGTACGTTTCAAACTGAAGAATGACTGAACTCAAGGTTTTTATTATTAATTTCTTTTAATATTATGGATTTGAAACAAATTAGATGTTAATCATCTGAGTCTAGGTTAGAAGATAATCTATTTGAAATTTGTACATGATAAGAAAGGGGGGCGTCAGCGAAGCAACCTTTTATTCACGTAGAAACTTCAAATAACCTGACCAACTTAGATGGAAACTACCCCGGTGGCGTTGTGGGTAGCGCCCCCGGATAGCATGTCGGATAACATGATGTCAGAAGGTCTCGAGTTCGATTTTGATTTGAAAAAAATAGCAAGAAAAGTTAGGATTTTTCGGTAAAATTTGATGTAATATATTTTTATAAATTTTTGACCAATCAATGCTTGATGCCCTATCCCTCTGTTGAAAAATTTGCTTAACAATATTTTTCCATAGAGTTCAATGTTAATTATAAGGACCCGTAACTTTTGAAGGGACCTTTTTTTTAACTAATTGGTCAAAAGAAATTATTTTCAATTTCAACATCTTAAGTACATGTATATGCAAAGATTTTAGATTCCAAAATTCCATAAAGACGTCTCAATTATTTCTCATCACAACATTGAATATGTCTAAAACTCTAAATCACATAACGAACATTTCATAGAGAAAGGAAATCTCACTGAAATGCTTCGGACCCTTTTATGGCCGATGAATAGTCGACCTGACCGCCACTTACAGGGTAATTCGTCTATTATTAATAAGTATCGTATCTAATCCCCCGACCGATTCAATCCTGGTTGTCCAACATTTTAGAAATCTCATATCCTAATTGTCCATTAAAAATTAAGGTCCCCCGATTAGTGAAATAAACACATGAGGGATTTTTTCGAATCATAAAGTAATTTTCACCACCTCAAACTATGAAGGAGCTGTTAAGATAAGGCGTAAAATCTGCCCTGAAAAGTCGAAATTTCAAAATGCAAAATTTGAGAATCTTTTTCGGTAGAAATTTCAAGTATTTTATTTCACATATGAATCTGCTGTCAGATGGGAAAATATATGCAAAATAATTCCGATATTCGGGTCAAAATAAGCGTTTTTAACACAGAAATCAATGGAAAACGGAAAAGTTTTATACAACATCGTTCCCCCCTCGCTTTACAATGCCACTTTCACCAAAAGTGTATATCAATAAAACACATTTTCTGGCCAAGTGGGGTTCTGAAGCGAGGGGGGGGGAAACAATGTCCCACAGGCGAAAAACGAAAAAATGGGGATGCATGAATATTTTTTTATAATTTGCCTTTAGAGCGATAAAAAAGGTTATATTGCCATCTTTTTCATTTTATATATAAATGGAGCAATCTATTCAGAGTGTGTTCAGATCAAATATTTAACCGTTTTGAAGGATATAAACGAGAAAGTTGTCTATTTCTACACCGTGTGTATTTCGCGCCAGAAAGCTACATTAGTGGCTGAGAAGAACGAAATAAAAACGTTTTTCAGTTTTTCAGTAGGTCATGACCTACATTTGAATGTAGATTTGTGATCTACTGATAAAGACGCATCATCTGTGGAAGTATGCCAGATATGGCCTTCCTCGCACTTAAACTTTTAAAAATTGATACCCAAATCTTCCTTATTGTACTCGTAAAGATGCCTCGTCTGTGCAAGTTTCGCCCTCCTAACATTTAGAATAAAGAAATAAAACTCTCAAATTTTCCTAATATGTGCACTCAAGCAAAAATATAGGTCATGGTCTATATTTGAACGTAGATCAGTGATCTACTCAAAAAGACGCATCATCCGTGCAAATTTTGTCTTCCTAGCACTTACAGAAGGAAATAAGAATTGATACCCAAATCTTCCTAACATGTGCACTCAAGCGGAAAATATACGTCCTGACCTACATTTTGAAGTAGATTTTTGATCTATTCATTAAGATGCATCATCCAAGCACTTAAAATAAAGAACATACTCGTGCGGATGCAGACGCCGATGACACGGTGATAGCATAAGCTCCTTCTCCCTTCATGGGATGAACTTTATCTGCTACTATATAAAAATTCCCAAATTAAAAAAGGTCCCATTACTTTGTACAGATAAATAGGATTAAAACCGGATTAGAATTTGATTTCTCCAAAAACCTTGCATAAATAGAGTACTACGTGATACTCACACCCAGTACCGAGAACCACTTGATTAAGCTTTGTTTTTATTTTGCAGATTATATGTATTGGGTCCCGTGTCATGGACAGTCCGAAACGTACAAAGGTAATGACATATGTTTTGATACATTTATGAAACTTATAAATTGATTTTAGCTTGACTGCACTATAGTGCAAAAGAGCTATAATTGCAATATCCCCGGCGTTGGCGTCGGCCGAACTAGATGATAAGGTAATGTTAGGATCATACAATTTCCTCTCCTATATTCATATTCTGTTGGTTCTTTTTGTTGTTTTGAATATTTAATTATACTTTGTTTAATATAACCAGATGGGATGTAACCCCTCGGGTGAGGATTTTTAAAATCATTTCAAATGATGAGGCAAATGTTAAGAGGATAAGGTAAATGTTAAGATAGCAATATTGCCTTTAATGGCAAATATTAAGCAAAGTATAAGTGCTACATGTTCTAAACTTACATGGTGGATGTATTTTTCATCACACTTTCATAAAATGACCTTAACCTACTGTAATATCTTAGCTATAGCCAGTCACGTGATTATGAAGCATCTTATCTGTATGCATGCCCACGTGCTGGTCAGTCTGCCAGCTAGCGTGTACCTCTGTGCAACTCATAGTACCATGTATATATGTAAATAAATATAGAACTTAGAATTCAGCCTAGTGATCTTTTCAAGCAAATCATGACTTTATATTGTCTGTGACAATACTACATTTGGCGACGAGGATAAACTGGATTAAAAGAGAAACTCGAGTTTTAACAACCGTGTAGTACACTTGTTGTTTAAATGCCGAAAATGTCTCTTCCAACGTTCCCAAAATTTGACATTCATTCCGATGAAAATTCTGTGGGAATTAGATGGACAAAATACGTAAATCAACTTGAGAATTTATTCGTTGCTATGGACATTTCTAGCAAAAAGAGAAAAAAGGCACTACTCTTACATTACGCAGGAGAAGATGTTTTTGATATCCATCAGACCCTTCCAGATACAAGCGCAGAAGACGGATATGATCAGTCAAAATCAGCTCTGACAAACTACTTTCAACCACATGTAAATCGCGAGTTTGAAGTATTTGAATTCCGTCAAATGAAACAACTCCAAGAGGAAACCGTGGATCAGTTTGCGACCAGACTTCGACAAAAATCTAAACACTGCGACTTTGCGGACACTGACGGAGAAATCAAGAGTCAGATAATTCAAGGCTGTACTTCAAATGATCTGCGACGCAAAGCTCTTCGTGATAACTTGGATTTAACAAAATTATTATCAACAGCAAGGGCCATGGAAATTGCAAATAAACAAGCGGACAAAATGAGGAAATCAGAAGAAACCAATGCGGTAAGGCAAAAACTTTTTTCTAAGCTTAACATTAAGCAATCTAATTCTCAAAGCAAAGAAAGAAAGAAGCAAAAATGTAGGAACTGTGGAGGACGCTATCCACACCGCTCATCATGTCCAGCGTTTGGTCAAATCTGTGATTACTGCAAGAAAGAGAATCACTTTGCCTCGCAATGCCTGAAACGCAAAACTAGAGAAAGACAAAAGATACAAAATGTCGACGAAAACAGCGCATCAAGCAGCGATGGTGAAAATTCGTCTACATCTTCAAGAAGCGACGATGAAACTACGACAAAAGGTGCATACTCATTCGGAGTTAAAGCCAAAGTCCATCAAATAGGTAAACTACCTAAAACAGAAATCCGTCTAAACGACCACAAAATGAAAATTATTGTCGATACGGGTAGCTCAATCAACATCGTAGAAGAAACCATGGTAAACAAAATGCGAAAAAAACCGAAACTGCAGAAATCGGATATAAGTGCGTTTGCTTACGGTCAAAAGGAAAAGCTCCGTATAAGAGGCAAATTTTCTGCATCCGTTGAATCCAAGGATAAAATCGTAACCGCTACATTCTACGTTGTGCCGGGAGATTATGGAAATCTGTTAAGTTACGCAACAGCAGTGGATCTTAATATTATACCGGTCATCCAGAAAGTGAAAATCCCGAAAAAGGAATTAACAGAAGAATATCGCGATGTGTTCGAAGGCTTCGGAAAATTAAAAGATAAAAGGATCAAAATACACATCGATGAAAATATCGCTCCTGTAGCAGAGCCTCACAGGAGAATTCCGTTTCACGTGCGAAATCAAGTAGAAGAGGAATTAAAGCGACTTGAACAACAAGACGTCATAGAAAAAGCCATAGGACCGACACCCTGGGTATCGCCTATCGTTGTAGCACCACGAGCGAAAAATCCGAATCAAATAAGGATATGTGTCGATATGAGGAAAGCTAATAAAGCTATTAAACGTGAGCGTCATCTTACACCGACTATAGATGACCTGATAATGGATCTTAACGGAGCTAAAGTTTTCTCCAAATTGGATCTAAGAAATGGATTTCATCAGCTAGAGCTCGAACCCGAGTCAAGGTATGTAACTACCTTCTCTACACATGTAGGATTATGGCGCTATAAAAGACTTAATTTTGGTATTTCTGCAGCTCCTGAAATATTCCAAAACGAAATTCGTCAGGCGCTACAAGGTCTCAAAGGAGTCCGTAACCTAAGCGATGACATAATAGTATTTGGATCCGACCAGAAAACTCACGATGCAAATCTCCGTGCCGTTCTTCAGAGGCTAAGAGAAAAGAATCTTACTCTCAACAAGGAAAAATGTTCGTTTAATCAGAACAGGATATCGTTCTTCGGATATGTATTCTCAGCGGAAGGAATATCAGCCGATCCAAAGAAAGTAGAGGCAATCAAGAACGCAAAGAAGCCATCAAATCAATCAGAAATCAAAAGTTTTCTTGGAATGACAAACTACGTGTCCAGATTCATTCCGGACTATTCGACTATCACTGATCCATTGCGAAAATTACTACGGGACAAGACTCCTTGGAAATGGACAAGTGAACAGGATAACGCATTCGAGAAAGTAAAACGTAACCTCACAAGTGACCGTGTAATGGCATTCTTCGATCCTAGAAAACAGACAGAATTACACGTGGATGCAAGTCCAGTAGGTTTAGCCGCAGTGATGAGCCAAGAAAATAAAATAGTCGCTTACGCAAGCCGTGCGCTAACTCCTGTAGAACAAAGATATAGCCAAACTGAACGCGAAGCACTTGCAATTGTTTGGGGATGCGAACATTTCCACCTGTATCTATTTGGAAAACCGTTTACTCTTATCACGGATCACAAACCTTTAGAATACATTTTTCAGAAGCCGAAAGCAAAACAAAATCTCAGACTAGAAAGGTGGCGTTTAAGGTTAACAACATACAACTTTAAGGTCAAGTACATGCCTGGGATTACTAATGCCGCCGATTACTTGTCTAGACACCCGCTGGCCGAGTCAAAGGAATGTAATCCAGATGAACATTACATAAGGTACGTTACCGAAAATGCCGTACCAAGATCTATGCAACTGGACGAGATCATCAAAGCATCCCAGCATGATCCCGTAATTCCGCTCGTTATCAAGGCCGTGACCTTAAATCACTGGGACCCCAAATTGAGCAAAGATAATAAATCTTACAATTGTTTCTCCAGAATGCGAAATGAACTAACAGTCGTCAATATCAAAGATAAGTGTATACTTTTACGAGGAACAAGGATTTGTATCCCAGAATCATTGCAGCGACGAGCAATTAGCATAGCTCATGAAGGTCACCAGGGAATCACAAAGACAAAACAATTACTGCGAGAAAAAGTATGGTTTCCGTATATCGATGATCTTACTGAACAAATGTGCAAATCGTGCATAACTTGCCTATCGTTGTCGCCTACAAACGGCATACTTTATTTAGCTGAGCGGAGTGTGGAGTGGAGGCTGGAGTGGAGGGTGGAGTGGAGTGACACATTTCAAGTCATTTGACCCCCATAATCAGGATAGTGAGGTGAATTATTCTAAGAATCGGGACAACGGCAGATTTATCTGTCAGACAAATTTATCACACTCTCTAATTAAGGACCTTTGATCTCTGTGTTCAACACATTATGGGAATAGTAATTCCCATTGGCAGATTATTTTTTGAATCATATTCTTATATCTATTGAAACAGGTTTTTTGTTTTTATCAGCCTCTTACATTATGAAATTCAACATTATATACCATCATATCTATAATTATACAATGATTATTTACTCCTTTTTCATATATATAATACATGTAGTAATGAAAAGAAATATAAAGTTGTAATTTAAAGTGTTTTTCAGATCATAGACTGACAACTTCACTTTTTAGGAGGTTTGTCAAATCATCTATATCTCAGACTTATAGGCTTCTTTTGTTTTGGGATTTTTTTCTCAGTCGGTATTTAGAAATAATTGTGATATACTTCAACTGGCCAGATACCTATCAATAACTGCTGAAATCGATCGCTTTATGTTCAAGTTAAACAAATTGTGGGTCACTAAAACACTGTATAATCATATATATAATGTTGAATTATAATCTAAGACGTTGATAAAAACAAATATTGTTTCAAAAGATGTAAGGTTGTAATTCAAAGAATAATCTGCCTGTGGGAATTACTATTCCCATAATGTGTTGAACATCGAGATCAAAGGTTCTTAATTAGAGAGTGTGATAAATTGGTCTGACAGATAAATCTGCCGTTGTCCCAATTCTAAGAATCATTCACCTCACTATCCTGATTATGGGGGTCAACTGACTGGAAATGTGTCACTCCACTCCACCCTCCACTCCACACTCCGCTCAGCTAAATAAAGTATGCCCCTACAAACACACCGGAACCATTAAAGATGAGTGAATTACCGTCAAAACCGTGGGACGAAGTTTCTGTTGATTTTTTCGGACCAATTCCGAATGGTGATTACATCATGGTTGTAATCGACGATTATTCTCGTTTTCCGGTCATTGAAATAATGACATCCATCTCTGCGAGAACTGTAATACCTAGGCTAGATGGTATATTTGCTACATTTGGAATACCGTCTGTATGTAAGAGCGACAATGGACCACCATTTAACGGTTCAGAATTCAGGAAATTTGCAGATTACCTGGGATTCAAACACCGGAAAATAACTCCGTTACATCCAGAAGCAAACGGACTTGTCGAAAAATTCATGCAACCGTTGCAGAAAATTATAAAAGCCGCAAACATCGAAAACAAAAATTACAGGCAGGAACTACACAAATTTCTCAGGAACTACCGTGCGACACCGCATTCTACAACTGGAATTTCACCGGCAGAAATTCTTTTCTCCAGAACAATAAAAACCAAATTACCAGAAATGCCGAAATCACCCCAAAACAGTCCATTGCGAAACAAAGATGCATCAGAAAAATCGAAAAACAAAAAGTACGCTGACTCAAAAAGAAAAGGACGAGAGTCATCTATCAAGGAGGGCGATCAAGTACTTGTAAAACAACGGAAAAGGGATAAATTAACACCTCCGTTTCATCTGAAACCGGCCAAAGTTATTCGAAGAAAGAAATCAATGATAACCGTAAATCACGAAGGAAAAGAAATAACCCGAGATGCTTCACATTTCAAACCGCTTCCAACTGGAATTTGCGCATCAGACAATCAAACACCGTATCAATCGCCAACCCCGAGCATTCGTAGACGACCAAAACGAAATAGACAGAAACCGGCAAGATATCGCGATTAATGATTATAGTGGGTGAAAAATGTGAAATGTGAAAAAAAGTGAAAAGTCAATCAAAAATCATGTATTGCAAAATTTGAATTTGATCATGTATTCGAATTTTTTATTTCAATGATACTGATTAATTTTGCTGATACCATAGATTGTTCAAATTTCATTGCATTCAGCTGTTATATCAATCATGTCAATCTCGTGATAGTTTTATTGCTTTTCAGGGACTCGGACATCATTAACTTTTACACTCGTTGTTTTATATTGCTTTCTTATCGTATAGTTTAGATTAGATGAACACGTGCACTGATTCTCTATGACACTTTATTCTGAGATCAATTGAAAGACTTGTTACACTCTTTAGTTATTCACTTTAGATTTCGTATTAATTGCTTTCTTTATCTGCTCGTGTCGAGACGGTGAACCTTTGACATTATATATGAACTCTCTGTGCCGTGCTCGACACTACTTCATTTATTTTTAGATTACTTTATTACATTTATATTTAATCATCAGTAATAATATTTTTTAATCTATAAAGAAAAGGAGGAATGTAATATCTTAGCTATAGCCAGTCACGTGATTATGAAGCATCTTATCTGTATGCATGCCCACGTGCTGGTCAGTCTGCCAGCTAGCGTGTACCTCTGTGCAACTCATAGTACCATGTATATATGTAAATAAATATAGAACTTAGAATTCAGCCTAGTGATCTTTTCAAGCAAATCATGACTTTATATTGTCTGTGACAATACTACACCTACTTTTTCGACTTGAGTGATTTTGCCTTTAAAAGCCAATATTGAGCAAAGTATAAGTGCTACATGTTCTAAACTTACATGGTGGATATATCTTTCATCAAACTTTCACAAAATAACCTTGACCTACTTTTTCTGGATGAGTGATTTTGCCCTTAAAAGCCAATATTGATCAAAGTATAAGTGCTACATGTTCCAAACTTACTTGGTGGATGCATTTTTGATCAAACTTTCATAAAATGACCGTTACTGTACTAACTTTTTCTGCTTGATTGATTTTGCCTTTAAAAGTCAATATTGAGCAAAGTATAGGTGCTTTATGTTCCAAACTTACATGGTGGATGCGTTTTTGATCAAACTTTCATAAAATGACCGTTACTGTACCTACTTTTTCTGCTTGAGTGATTTTGCCTTTAAAAGTCAATATTGAGCAAAGTATAGGTGCTAGATGTTCCAAACTTGCATGGTGGATGTATCTTTGCTCGAACTTTCATGAAATGAACTTGACCTACTTTTTCTGTTTGAGTGATTTTGCCTTTAAAAACCAATATTGAGCAAAGTATAAGTGCTTTATGTTCCAAACTTACATGGTGGATGTATCTATGCTCGAACTTTCATGAAATGACCTTGTCCTACTTTTTCTGCTTGAGTGATTTTGGTTTAAGAAGCCATTATTGAGAAAGTGTAAGTGCTACATGTTCCATAGTTACATGGTTGTTGTATCTTTGATCAAACTTTCATAAATGACCTTGACCTACTTTTTCTGCTTGAGTAATTTATGCTTTAGAAGCCAATATTGAGCAAAGTATAATTGCTACATGTTCAAAACTAATATGGTTCATGTATCTTTGATCAAACTTTCATAAAATGACCATGACCTACTTTTTCCGCTTGAGTGATTTTGCCTTTAAAGCCAATATTGAGCAAAGTATAAGTGCTTCATGTTCCAAACTTACATGGTGGATGTATCTTTGCTCGAACTTTCATGAAATGACCTTGACCTACTTTTTCTGCTTGAGTGATTTATGCTTAAGAAGCCAATATTGAGCAAAGTATAATTGCTACATGTTCCACACTTATATGGTACATGTATCTTTGATCGAACTTTCATAAAATGACCATTTTTGTACCTACTTTTTCTGCTTGAGTGATTTTGCCTTTAAAAGTCAATATTAAACAAAGTATAGGTGCTAGATGTTCCAAACTTACAAGGTGGATGTTTCTTTGATCAAACTTTCATAAAATGACCTTGACCTACCTTTTCTGCTTGAGTGATTTTGCCTTTAAAAACCAATACTGAGCAAAGTATAAGTGTTTTATGTTCCAAACTTGCATGATGGAGGTATCTTTGCTCGAACTTTCATGAAATAACATTGTTCTTCTTTTTCTGCTTGAGTGATTTTGGTTTAAGAAGCCAATATTGAGCAAAGTATAAGTGCTACATGTTCCAAAATTACAGTGTTGTTGTATCTTTGATCAAACTTTCATAAATGACCTTGACCTACTTTTTCTGCTTGAGTAATTTATGCTTTAGAAGCCAATATTGGGCAAAATATAATCACTACATGTTCCAAATTTATATGGTTCATGTATATTTGATCAAACTTTCACAAAATATCATTGACCTACATTTTTCGCTTTAGTGACTTTGCCTTTAGAAGCCAATATTGAGCAAAATATAAGTGCTACATGAGAATACATTTGTGTATGATTATATAAATTGTAGAAAAAGGTGAGCTTCAGATATTGGCTGTCATTAAAGACATTATGCTATGCAGTCGAGCATTAGGTGACAACTTGAATGAATATTAGAAATTCTGTTTGTTTTAGAAATTTCAAAAAAAAAAATTGATAACAGAAATTTTCGAATGCGTTTGTTTGTGTTCCTGACCATTGGGGTCTTCGAAAATAGGGAAAATGGGCATGGCTTTTATGTGCTTTACCAAAAAAAAAAAAAAAAAAAAAAAAAAAAACCAAAAGTAAAAACAAACCAAAACAAAACAAGTTAGGACTCATTCCATTGTCTACATTTTGATATATTTGGGCTATTTAATAATTTTAATTCTTTTTTTCCATTCCACACGGTATTGACATGGTAACAGTAAGCCACTTAGGCCTTCTTGGGCCTCTTGTGTTTTATCATGTTCAATGCAGTATTTAATTATGTTCATTGCAGGGAAAACTAGTAGCTGCTGCAACTGTGAGCCCTAGGACAGACTTCATTGTAACGGAGAAGGAGCAACAGAGTCCAAGATCTGTGATACAGTCCTTTCGGAATAGGAGCAGCCCAAGAAGATTGTTCCATCTGCCAGAAGATAGTGGAGAAAGTAGCAATGATGACGTATTTGATGAGGATGATGAAGAATCAGATGTGGATGCTTATCCAACAGAAAATGCATTCAAATCTAATTTGAACACATATAACACTGAAAATGTTTCTGAGGAGAAAGAAGAATCTACTGTGGGTTGTGTCAGTAGCGCTTCAAATGAACTTAAGGAGGATGATGATTATGTCTGTAGCGCTGAGAATGAATTTGACGATGATGAAGATTATGTCAATAGCGATGAAAACGACTTTGAAGAGGATGATAATTATGTCAATCTTTCTGAAAATGAATTTGAGGAGGATGATTCCAGAGAAAGACAGAGTGCTTCACATTCCTCAGATAATGACATTATCCAAGGTAACTCTTTAAGTATAAATGTTAGAAAGTGAATTGTTTTTGTATAATATGTTTCGCCTTTGTTTTAAATCTGAACATGATATTTTGTTTGAGCATCTGACTCCTAGAGTCCAAGAAAATTTGTAGAAACCACAATTCTGTAACTGTTAATGCATTTTCCTTAAAAATTAAGGAAAAAAATTATCATTTGACAAGGTCAAAAGGTCAGAAAATTTGGTACCATAAGATGCCTGTTTTCAAGATACATGCAAGTACAAAATTTGAAAGCACTATAATATATACTTAAAACTTTATACCCTTTATTTAAAGCGGGACGGAATGACATACAGACAGACGGACGAACCGATGGCTACATGCCTCCTCGGTCATTTGAACGGGGGCAGAAAGCATACAAGCATACATGATAGCTTACATAACTGATTTTTATGTTGCTTGCAATCCATTAAGCAGCATATAGGGATAACTTAATTTTACACCGTCTGTTACCGTCTGTCCGTATTTCAGTATGTTTTAACTGAAGTCACTTTCTTCGGATGTAGTCATAATTTCAAATATATGGCTATACATTGCCTGGTATGAATTATACTTCCATTAACTTTACAGAAATGACCAAGCATAATGCATCCATTGAGGGTCATTTTCACTTTCAAGGTCACGCATTTAGACATACCTGTTCTTGTTCATTGAAATTGTATAATTTGTAAACATCTGTTCAAATGAGCCATGTTTTTCTCTTATAACACTTGATTATTCCTTTTCAGATTACAGTTCAGTTATACAAGTTGTTACGTCAAAAGCAAAGTGGAAACTTATGGGAACAAAAGGCCCAGCAGCGTTGGCGAGGGCTTTAGCCAATGTTATTTTGACAACTGAAGAATTGCAATCAGCATCACTTACTGGAAAAAGGGATCCACGCGGAAAAAAGAGAAAAGTACAGGAATCGAAACTTGAACTGATTAAAGGTAAATAACCTATTTAAAAATGTAGAGGGTTAGCCTCCTCATTCAAATATTTATTTCAGCAAAATAAAAAATGAAGTACAGATACGAGGCTGTTCTTTGTTGTGGTATGTGGTTGTTCATCATGGTCTCTTCATTTTAGTCACCTACACACACACACACACACACACGGGATATACTATAGTCTCCAAGCCAAACCATTCTATATCTATCAACTGAGCTGGGTTATAATTGCCAAAAACCAATACCCAAAATCAATGGAAAGCATCGATAAACCAAGATGCATCGTCCTATTCAATATGCATAATTCTTGTTCTACATAAATGCACAGCTAGAGTCTTGCTCCTTCTTAATCCTTTGAATCATTCTTTTTCAGAGACAGTTTTCAAACAATTCTCAGTACCTGGAATATTCCAAGAAGCCACTTGGCGAGATGTCAAGTTATCATTGACACAAATGTTATAGTATAAATCAAAGAAGGTAAGCCATCCAGTTAATGTATACTTTCTGTCTAATATAGACTTCCTTATCTTACAATTTCTTTGCCATTTTGAAATTGAAACTACATACATTTTTAGCTCACCTCGACGAAGTTATAATGAGCTTATGCTATAACCCCGGTGTCCGCGTCCACGTCTGGTTCAAGTTTTTGGGTAACTCAGTATCTGACAAAGTACTGATGCTACAATAACCAAACTTGCACAAGTGATTCATCTTGGGATGCTGAGGTGAACCCATACATTGGATGCTGCATCTGACCTACTTTTTTTGCTTGGGTGATTTTGCCTTTAAAAGCCAATATTGAGCAAAGTATAGGTGCTACATGTACCAAACTTGCATATTGGATTATCTTTGATCAAACTTTCATAAATGACCTTGACCTACTTTTTCCGCTTCAGTGATTTTGCCTTTAAAGGCCATTATTGAGCAAAGTATAAGTGCTACATGTACAAAACTTGCATTTTGGATGTATCTTTGATCAAATTTTCATAAAATGACCTTAACCTACTTTTTCCGCTTGAGTGGTTTTGCCTTTAAAGGCACCAATATTGAGCAAGGAATATGTGTCACATGTACCAAACTTGCATATTGGATGTATCTTTGATCAAATTTTCATAAAATTACCATGACCTACTTTTTTCCACTTGAGTGATTTTTCTTTTTAAAGCAAATATACATGTGCTTAGAGATATGTTTTATTGCGCCCTCAGTCTTATGTTTAAACTATGGAGATGTGAAAATAAATATACATGTCATGACCCATTTATCTCATCATCCATGAAATTGAAATGTATAGTAATTGTTTATTTTGAAAATACTTGAAGGATTTTGCTTAGAAAATTAAGCTTCGATAGAAGAAGAGGCCAATGAGGGTCCATATCACCTGGCTTCAACAAAGTAATTTTAACAGACACTTTTTAGCTCAACTAAGCCAAGACTTTAGTCCCAGCGAGCTAAAAAGTAGTTGACAGAGAATTAATTCTCTTTGCAATATAATCAGTCGCTGGTCTTGTTGTGAACCTGATCTATTGTTTCAGCCTCTGACCCCAGGGTCTTAAAAATGGGCATGGTCCTCCTATACAAATGATTTACTTCTTCAAATGAACAACTTGTGCAGGGTCATATCACACAATTGCTGAAATCATCATTGCGGAAGTTCTTCGGTCGCTACGGGGATATTATAAAGCATATCAGATCCCCCTTTCCAGAATGATCAGTGACATTCTACATTGTGATTGAATGGCTGTCATCATCACCAAACAAGACATACTTACCTGATCTGTACATGAAAATGTACATCGAGACAATAACCGAATTAGACAGGTTTCCATGGAGCTGTTGCGACGTGTGGTGCAATCAATCAGGAGATGCTGACTCTCCTCGGGCACCTGGTCTCACTTCGGAATGTTGTTCAATCCGGGGTTCGCAACCGTTCCGATTTGGCCTTGCCATCTCGACTTTGAGACTGAATAACTGTTAGGTACTTCTTTGATGTTTATTGAAGAAGATTCTGACGATAATACATAAAATATATTTATATTATGAAAAGTTAAGAGGGGAGGATCTGTATGAATTTCTTTAAAGACAAATACTCAAAAGCGGGGGACCACAATTCCTTGAATTTGATTTTATGCCCCCGTAATCGATGATTCGGGGATATATAGGCTTTGTCCCGTCTGTTTCTGTTTGTAGGCAAAAACTTTAACCTTGACAATTTCTTTTGAATAGTAAGGGATAGGGCTTTGATATTCCACATGTGTATTCCTTGTGACAAGATCTTTCCATGGATACCAAAATTTTTTACCTTTTAAGCTTGACCTTGGAGTTTGACCTTCTTTTGAAAAACTTTAACCTTGGCCATAACTTTTAAATGTTAAGTGATAGGACTTTGAAATTTCACATGTGTATTCCTTGTGACAAGACCTTTCCATGGATACCAAAATTTATGACCTTGTGACCTCGACCTTGGGTTTTGACTATTTTACATTTTTTATTGACAAACATGCCGACGGAGGCATTCGTGTTTCACAAACACATATAGGCTTTGTCCCGTCCATTTCTGTTTGTTGGCAAAAACTTTAAACTTGACCATTTCTTTTGAATAGTAAGGGATAGGGCTTTGATATTCCACATGTGTATTCCTTGTGACAAGATCTTTCCATGGATACCAAATTTTTTTACCGTTTAAGCTTGACCTTGGAGTTTGACCTTCTTTTGAAAAACTTTAACCTTGGCCATAACTTCTAAATGTTAGGTGATAGGGCTTTGATATTTCACATGTGTATTCCTTGTGACAAGATCTTTCAATGGATACCAAAATTTATGACCTTGTGACCTCGACCTTGGGTATTGACTATTTTACATTTTTTATTGACAAACATGCCGGCGGAGGCATTCGTGTTTCACAAACACGTTTTTTTTTTTTTGCTGAATATTTTATCTTTAATTCTCTTACATCTGATAAAGTAAAACTTCCATTTATACTACCAATGTTCTGTGTGCCTCATATTTTTTTTTTGAACCGCTAGACTCTTAAGTTATAGTAATAATAGAGAGTGTACCAACTCTATACCTTCATGAAGAAAACATAAAAACCCATTTTTCCGCACCAGACACGTGTTTCGAATATTAAATTCTCATCAGTGATGCTTCCAGCGGAGCCACTAAAATTCATTTGAGTAGTGCCCTCTTTTATTTTTTTAATTTAGATTTGTACATTTACTTCACAGAGAGTGCGCAACTCCAAATTTCCTGTAGGGTTGATTCAGTAGCATATCCAAATTAGATATATGTTCAAAATAGCATTGGAGGGATGGTGCCAAGATGTTATCCTTCTTTAATTTCGGTGATAGTTTTGAATGGAATGTCAAGTTTTCGAAATAGAAAAATAATATATATGATGTCAAATCGATAAAAGGGCCAAAACAGAGCTTCTTTCAGGCAAGAGAGCTGGAAAGAAGTAATGAATACACTTCTAAACATCAGGTCATGGGGAGCTAAATTTTTATCAGAAATAAGCTAGAGGCATCAATTATGTCATATTACTTATCTGTATTGTAGAACTGCAGACATTTTTTTCTATTTTCTCTTTCAGGGAAACAAAAAACCCGAAGAGCCCAAATAAAGAAGAAAGAATTGACCTAAAAGAGGGATCTAGGTTTTGTGAAAGCATAATTTTTCCAGATCAAAAATGAGGCAGAATTGACGTTACTACAGATAAAAAAAATGAGGCAGAGGTGACCTAAATCCACTGATGAAAGGAGGGATCCAAGTTTTGCATAAACATAATTTTTGCACCATTTTCAGTATAACAGTATTTGTGTATTAAAATAAAAATCAATCATCCCATGCTGTTTACACAATTTTTGAAAAAGAAAATGCGCAAGTATTAAGAAATATAAAGTATCACCCTTCCTCTATGCATATCCCCCCTTTCCTCATCATATTTAGACATGATGAAAACAGCCCCTCTTGCTTTAAACTGAGATAAAGAGTTTTTGTTAAATCTGCCTTGTGATGGTCTATTCATAAAAGCGCAATTAATTTAAACACATAAAATATGTTTAAACTAAAAAAAAAAATTTAAAACAAAAATTAGGGAAAGGGCTTTCATAATGTTTCTGTAACTTGTGCCCAATCCCATTTCATCTATTGAAATAAAATATGTTTAAACTAATTTAAACACATTTTATTTTAAAAATTACACTATTGAAAAGGATTTGGACACAAGTTATAAAAACATTAAATCAATTTGGCATGAACTTTCATGATGTTGAAAACAGATCGTGAATTACAAGTTTTTAGTTTTATGACTACCATGCAAGCGATGTTTAATTTTCATTTATTCAATCAAGTTAGTGAAAATAAGTTTATATATTTTTTAGATACGCGTCAAGTTAAGAGATATATCGATTTTGATTTACATTTCAGCCAAGTTCCATTCTTATTCAATAGAATGATAAAAGAACGCTTGAATAGCTACGAGACTTAGTCAATTAATCATAACGCTATGTACATCGCACAAACCCCTCATTATTATCTAAAATTGAAATGATGACCCAGACAGTAGGTGTTCCCTTGAATGCTGGGAGTTTTATTTGGCCTACACACTAAAAAGAAAACTGTCAATGGGAGCATAGTGTTTAACACACATGTCTTGTTTATCATGAGTCTGTACTTTCTGCATTTGAACTTTGTACATGTTAAATGTTTTTCATCCAATGCATCACATTAGTTTAAGAACCTTCTGCTCGATATACGAATTATATCTTGAGTAAATGTCCTTTTGATTAACAAAATTGAAAAGTTATTTGACTGAGTCATATGTCTCAATGTTGAATTACATGACATTGCACAATAATTCATATTTCTTGAAATTATTTTGACCATTTCATTAAAATTCACAAAGGTACACATAGTTATTCATATTTTTTGTTCCTTTCAAAGCCTTTACAGGGGAATGATCAGAAATACACACACACGCTTCTACAAAAGTCGGTGTAGTAGAATATTCCTATCAGGACCAGAAACACCCACAAAAATAACCCAGACAAATAAGAAGCAGAAATGACCTAATCATGTGAATTTAACCTTAACCAGGAACTTGTATGTAAAGTAGCATCAGCTTTTTGAAAACGAAGATGAAGTAAATCTCTGGAAATGACAAAAATATGTTATTTCATATTTGTCCTTGACATTTGACCTCAAATGAAGAGTTCATCTTCCTGACATACATAACTTGTTTGTAAAATATAATCATAAGTCAAAGGTGATAGAGATAACATAAATGTACAGGGATGACAAAATATACCATTTCAACCTTTGATTTAAAGGGGTAATCTTCATGCCGATGTCATAAGCAACATATGGTGAGTGTCAATTATCAGCGTTATAGCAAAGATATCATATAGAAAATACAACAGAACAAAACATGAGGTACAAAGGAGCCACATCGCTCATCTGAGTTACACTCAAAAGAATGATAGCGTACAATTTGGTTGAGGCCCATGAGTACTTGTTCCTGTAATATTTTGAGAAATTCTGTGAATCAGTTTCGGAGATGTTGATTGCCTCAGCCAATCAGCGCCCTCATCGGCCATATTTGACCCGAAAAACACAAACTTGGTAGAGGACCTTGAGTATTTGCGTGAGAAGTTGAAATGCCTCAGTCAATCAGAGCCAATTCAGCTCTTTTTTTCACACAAAATAATTACATGTAAAATTCACAGATGAAAAGACAATGCAGGAAAATACCCATTGGGCAGTCAAGACTGATTCCTGCTTCATTTTAATTACAATGTTCAAGGACAGGTTTATTGCCTGTGGCATATTCTGAAGCTAAGGGTGTTAGTCTTATTATGCTTGACCATCCACGTACCTTTGATGGAAGTAAAAATGTACATTGCATATCAATCAGGTTGTTTACCTTTATTTGAGAGTGTGAATGCATAAAAGTGTCTGCAGACTAACAGACAGACAGGCAGACTATCAGACAATGTGTCCTCTATAACTGTATGAGGCTCTTGCTAAGGGTGTGATTTAATCAATTGCATCTTTTATCTTCACCGAATAGAATTAAATTAAAGATATGAACTCTTTACACATGTGATTGTCACATGTAAAATAAACTTTAAACATGAATACCCATACTCATCTTTCATCTATAATTTAGTTATTAATGGGGTTTTTATGCCCCCGGAATCAAAGATTCGGGGGCATATAGTTTTTGGCCTGTCCGTCTGTTTGTCTGTTTGTCTGTTTGTCCGAAAAACTTTAACATTGGACATAACTTTTGAATGGGAAGTGATAGGGCTTTCATATTTCACATGTGTATTCCTTGTGACAAGACCTTTCCATTGATACCAAAATTTTTGACCTCGTGACCTTGACCTTGACCTTTGACCTACTTTTCAAAAACTTTAACATTGGGCATAACTTTTGAATGGTAAATGATAGGGCTTTCATATTTCACATGTGTATTCCTTGTGACAAGACCTTTCCATTGATACCAAAATTTTTGACCTCGTGACCTTGACCTTGACCTTTGACCTACTTTTCAAAAAACTTTAACATTGGGCATAACTTTTGATTGGTAAGTGATAGGGCTTTCATATTTCACATGTGTATTCCTTGTGACAAGACCTTTCCATTGATATCAAAATTTTTGACCTCGTGACCTTGACCTTTGACCTACTTTTCAAAAACTTTAACATTGGGCATAACTTTTGAATGGTAAGTGATAGGGCTTTCATATTTCACATGTGTATTCCTTGTGACAAGACCTTTCCATTGATACCAAAATTTTTGACCTCGTGACCTTGACCTTTGACCTACTTTTCAAAAACTTTAACATTGGGCATAATTTTTTTAATGGTAAGTGATAGGGCTTTCATATTTCACATGTGTATTCCTTGTGACAAGACCTTTCCATTAATACCAAAATTTTTGACCTCGTGACCTTGACCTTGACCTTTGACCTACTTTTCAAAAAACTTTAACATTGGGCATAACTTTTGAATGGTAAGTGATAGGGCTTTGATATTTCACATGTGTATTCCTTGTGACAAGACCTTTCCATTGATACCAAAATTTTTGACCTTGTGACCTTGACCTTTGACCTACTTTTCAAAAAACTTTAACATTGGGCATAACTTTTGAATGGGAAGTGATAGGGCTTTCATATTTCACATGTGTATTCCTTGTGACAAGACCTTTCCATTGATACCAAATTTTTTGACTTCGTGACCTTGACCTTGACCTTTGACCTATTTTTCAAAAACTTTAACATTGGGCATACCTTTTGAATGGTAAGTGATAGGGCTTTCATATTTCACATGTGTATTTCTTGTGACAAGACCTTTCCATTGATACCAAAATTTTTGACCTCTTGACCTTGACCTTGACCTTTGACCTTCTTTTCAAAAACTTTAACTTTGGGCATAACTTTTGAATGGTAAGTGATAGGGCTTTCATATTTCACATGTGTATTCCTTGTGACAAGACCTTTCCATTGATACCAAAAATTTTGACCTCGTGACCTTGACCTTGTCCTTTGACCTACTTTTCAAAAACTTTAACATTGGGCATAACTTTTGAATGGTAAGTGATAGGGCTTTCATATTTCGCATGCGTATTCCTTGTGACAAGACCTTTCCATTGATACCAAAATTTTTGACCTTGTGACCTTGACCTTTGACCTTTTAACCCAGTGACCTCACATACATGTACTTAACAGAAAATAGTGTTCATACTAACAAAGATGCCACCGGGGGCATTCGTGTTTCACAAACACAGGCTTTATTTCCATATGTGAAAATATGATTTGTACATGCAGTCTAATTAAGCATCAGATGAAAGTTCATGAAAACATTCAATAATAATTTACATCACCTAAGAGAATTACATGTAACAATTCATCTCTTTTTACACATAGTAAAGACATGTAAAATTGACAAATGTAAAAACAACGGGAGAAACACTGATGGCACTGTCCAGATTGGTTCCTGCTACATGATTCAAGGACAGGTATATTGCCTGTCACATCTTGACTCTATTGTGCGAGCTTGCAAAAGTGTCTGCAGAATAACAGACAAACAGACAAACTAACAGACAATGTATCATCTGCACATGTATATGACAATGCTAGTATGCGATATCACAAATAAAATTAGTTTTCATGTAACTGTAAAATTGCTCTGATATGCCTTTATTTACATGTAAATATTTCAGTAATACATCAATTTTTTTTTCCGATGGATTTAGTTAATTCCTTAAAAAAGACAGGAGTTTGTATCATTGAATATAATTCATGAAACAACTACACCTGTTCCTTTTTTCGGATATAAAATCAATCCATCGTAAATAAAAAAAGGCAATGCTGAAGAGCCGTTCAGTTTTCCTTTCAATCATTTGAATGAAGAATATTTGATATATCATATAAAAATGAATGTTCACTTTTAAGGAAAGGAAATAGTCATCAAAGTTCTCGAAAACAACCTCACCTAGGGAATCAATTTATCTCTTATTACACATAGTAATATAATGTAAAATTGACAAATGTAAAAACAACGGGGGAAAACACTGATGACACTGTCCAGATTGGTTCCTGCTTCGTTTGAACTACATGATTCAAGGACAAGTATATAGCCTGTCGCATATTTGACCCTAATGTGTGAGATTGACTTTTACAATGACGTTGTCCCTCATTGGGTATTCAGTCTTATTACACTTAACCATCCATTAACGTTTAATGGAAGTAAAAATGTACCTTGCATATCAATCAAGTTGTAGCCATTTTCTTTATTTGAGAGTCTGTATGCATAAAAGTGACTGCAGACTTACATCTCTTTTTACACATAGTAATGACATATAAAAGTGTGAATGCAAAAGTGTCTGCAGAATTAAAGACAAAGAAACAAACTAACAGACAATGTATCCTCTGTACATGTATGTGACTATGCTAAGGATGCAATATCAAAAATCGAATGATTTTACATGGAGCTGTAAAATTGCTCTGACATGCCTCAATTTACATGTAAATATTTTAGTGGTACATCTTTTTTTTCGATGGATTGAGTTTATACCTTAAAAAGGACAGTTGTTCGTATCATTGTTTATAATTCATGAAACAACTACACCTGTTCCTTTTTTGGGATATAAGCTCAATACATCGTAAACAAAAAAGGCAATGCTGAATAGCCGTTCAGTTTTCCTTTCAATTGATTTGAAGAGGAATACTTGATACATCATATATAAATGAATGTTATCCACTTTTACCAAAAAGAAATAGTCATCTTATTTCTCGAAAACATCATCACCTAAGAGAATTACATGTAACAATTCATCTCTTATTACACATAGTAATGACATGTAAAATTGACAAATGTAAAAACAATGGGGGGAAACACCAATGGCGTGGTCCAGATTAATTCCTGCGTCGTTTGAACTACACGATGTAAGGACAGGTATATAGCCTGTCGCATATTTGACCCTAATGTGTGAGATTGACTTTTACAATGACCTTGTCCCTCATTGGGTGTTCAGTCTTATTATGCTTGACCATCCATTAGCATTTAATGGAAGTAAAAATGTACATTGCATATCATTCAAGTTGTAGCCATTTTCTTTATTTGAGAGTGTGAATGCATAAAAGTGTCTGCAGACTAACAGACAGACAGGCAGACTATCAGACAATGTGTCCTCTATAACTGTATGAGGCTCTTGCTAAGGGTGTGATTCAATCAATTGCATCTTTTATCTTCACCGAATATAATTAAATTAAAGATATGAACTCTTTACACATGTGATTGTCACATGTAAAATAAAATTTTAACATGAATACCCATACCCATCTTTCATCTATATAATTTTGTTATTTATGGGGTTTTTTTTCCATATGTGAAAATATGATTTGTACATGCAGTCTAATTAAGCATCAGATGAAAGTTCATGAAAACATTAAATAATAATTTACATCACCTAAGAGAATTACATGTAACAATTTATCCCTTTTTACACATAGTAATGACATGTAAAACTGACAAATGTAAAAACAACGGGAGAAACACTGATGGCACTGTCCAGATTGGTTCCTGCTTCGTTTGAACTACATGATTCAAGGACAGGTATATTGCCTGTCACATCTTTGACTCTAATGTGCGAGCTTGACTTTCACAATGACCTTTTCCCTCATTGGATGCTCAGTCTTATTTTGCTTGACCATCCATTAACGTTTCATGGAAGTAAAAATGTACATTGCAAATCAATCAAGATGTAGTTATTTACCTGTATTTGAAATTGTGAATGCAAAAGCGTCTGCAGAATAAGAGACAAACTAACATGTAATGTATCCTCTGTATTTGAAATTGTGAATGCAAAAGCGTCTGCAGAATAACAGACAAAGAGACAAACTAATACGCAATCTATCCTCTGTAGATGTACATGCGTATGTGACTATGCTAAGGATGCGATATCATAAATCCAATGATTTTACATGTAACTGTAAAATTGCTCTGACATGCCTTAATTTACATGTAAATATTTCAGTGATACATCAAAAAATAAATTTGTGATATCAAAAAATAAATTTGTGATATAAAAAAATAGGGAATAAATAGTAAAACGCCTCCTCATAGGAATGAACTTATCCCATTTTACCTAACCTGCTCACTCAAGCATGAAATGTAGGTCAGATGCAGCCTCTGTACCATGCATTGTTGAAAGCATCCTCAGATGCATAATCTATGTAAGTTTGGTTGATATAGGACTTATAGTTTCGCAGGTATAGACCTGTCCCATTTTGCTTAACCCATAGTGCGGACGCTGACACCGACAACGGGGCGATAGCATAAGCCCCTCTCTACTTCGTCGCGGTAAGCTAAAAAGAATTTTCTCCACTTTTAACAAAAGGAAATAGTCGTCAAAGTTCTAGAAAAAATTTAATTATAACTTACCTCAACTAAGTAAATTACATGTAACAATTCATCTCTTTTTACAAATGACATGTAAAATTGACAAATGTAAAAATAATGGGGGAAACACTGATGGCACTGTCCAGATTGATTCCTGCTTCCTTTGGTGTGATTTAATCAATTTCTTATATCTTTACAGAATAGAATTAAATTATAGAAAGATATGAATTCAACTCTTTAAATGTGTGATAATCACATGTAAAATAAAATTTACAAATATCAATGAGGTCAAATATTATATTAATACCTATCATTCATCCATAATTTTATTATTAATTGGTATTTTTATATATATTTTATTTTTCATCCTTAGAGAATTGCATGTAACAATTCATCTCTTTTTACACTCCTGCTTGCCTGTAGTAGGTGAGAGGACTCTCCGCAGTTTGTACATCAACGTACAGAGGATTTGCCCCTAGTTCTCTAGATGCAATTGACATGCCTTCACTGCCTGCAGTACTGGCTAGCCTTGTGTCCCGATTCAGGCCAGGATAATATTTACATTTCAAATTCATTGAAAATGTAAATGAGGTCAAATCATTAGACTCATCATTTATCTATGGTATAATTGGCATTTTTTGATGTAAATGTATTTTAATACATGTATGTTGGCTCCATAAAGCCTCAGATGAAAGATTAACAAACATTTAATTTTACTTACATGTAAAATCTTACCTTAGAGAATTACATGTAACAATTCTTCTCTTTTTTACACATAAAAATTACATGTAAAATAAACTGACAAATGTCAATGAGGTCAAATGATTAAACCAATCATTTATCTATTCTTAATTAATTGGTAATTTTCCATGTAAATGTATTTTTACATGTAATCTAATTAAGCCTAAGGTGAAAGGTTACCAAAAAAATTAATTAAACTTTATCTTTCCTTAAAGAATTACATGTAAGAATTCATCTCTTTTACATGTAATTAAGGTAAGACACTGGTGTCAAAGGTCAAATGTTCATTTCATCACCTTCTGTTTGATGTACTTCATTTTTCAAAATTTACATGTAAAATCAACCACAGCAAGGTCAAAGATCAATTTGCCTGTCAACATGTGCATAGGACATTTATGACATGTTTACATGTAATATTAGCTAAAGGTCAAGTGTAAATCCTATGTGTAAAAAAGTGAGACACGTGTAATGATTTGTACTGTATGTTATGAAATTCTTAACTTTATCGTAAAAAATTATTCTTGTTTTAAAATGTTTTCCTAAAACATGTCAATGGTGACATGCTTAATACAAATGGCAGCTGAATTTCGTTAAGATCAACTAAAATGTTTATAATAATTATGTCACTAGTCCCAGATTCAATTATTCTATCCATAAAAAAACCAAAATTGAATGTATCCTTTTTAAATGCACTTAACCATTGCTCTTTGATCATTTCATTCAGTTAGTTTATGTAGATGATTTTGAAACTTTGTTTGGCAAACAAATGATTATACATATACACAATGTATATGCACAACCAATGTAACTCCCTTAGGTGAAACTATAGAAGAGGTACGTGTTGCATTTCACGTCAAAACTTGTCATCGTAATGTGTGACGTCATAATGCATTAGCTCTACAGAAACATGTCACAGAAGCTGATAATGTAATTGCTTTATTTTCGTCAGTACCAATTTTCGTCAATTCATTTCATCAGTACGTAAATTCTGGAACCAAGTTCTCCTTGTAAAGAGATGGTGTATTTAGTCTTGTGAACTTTACATACAATTCTCTTCAGATCTAACCAGATGAATACTTGCTGCTTTTCATACCCCTTCATAGCTGGATACTTGTACTCTTCTCAACTCATATAGTGTTTGTCTGTCTGTATGTCTCTGTCTGTCTGTTTGTCTCTGTCTGTCTGTCTGTCTGTCTGTTTGTCTCTATCTGTCTGTCTACACTAGCAGTCGTATTACTGTCCTGTTCAATACATCTAGAGAGCACTGTTTTGATGAATTTCTTTAAGTCATACTGTCATCTTTTAAAACAAAAATTTCTACAACAACAAAACTAATGGACAAACAGGGTGCTTTGGATTCAGTGAACAGGACATTAGTTTTGTGTTTATGTAATTGACAGTGAAGTACTAGTATATTGTCACAAAGGATAACATCTTGGTCCTAGACTCTTTTGGATTTATTATTTTGCCAGGAAACAAGGATCACTTTGTCGTGTGTCTGTCTGGTAGTTGTGCTTTCATATAAACAAGTGGAACTTTCTTGACATTCATTTACCCCCCTCCCACGTGAAACTTGCAGGAATGGTCAAGCATGAACAATCCTGATCACTCAATGGGTCACTTGCTTTCAATAGCTAAGTGATTCAATTATTTATTCATATCATCTTTAAGGGTGCGATATATTGCGATATGCATTTCGTATCGCAATATGATACAAATTTATGAAATATCGCAATTTATTGATATATTGTTACACCCCTTATAAGGGCAAGGGTCTTGTCCGGTGTCTTAGCAGGCAGCATCCATGTCCTTGACCTGACAATGATGAGATATATTTTTGTCTTGATGACATAAAGTTTGTACTACATGTAGTTTGTTTTTGTAGCATGTGAAATTCATATTTTGCTTGTTGTTATTAACTCATCGTAGATGTCGTGATTTGAACTCTATCTTTGCATTTTGAAAATGTGCCAGAAGGAAATACATTTCACATAATGGACATTTCACATAATGGGCATAGATGCTTTAAATATACGGTATATTGATGTATGCATTTCCAATTAGAAGTTTAAAGAGTTTATCTAACTAAATCATTTTAAGTGTATTGTTTACAAGGATGATTAAATATTCCACTTCATTTGTATTTTGAAACTTTGAAATGATGTTTTCAACAATTTTATAGTACAAATTACGTTACTTAATTTGATGATATAAAATATATAAAGTTTGCTTTCTTGATGTTGTATTTTAGCTGAAATAATGAATACCTGTGATATTCACTTTGTCAAGAATGTATGAAACATGAATGCCTATATTTTATTGATGTTGGTGTAGTGTCAGTTAAGAATTAAGGAAGTAATGTCAGATTTAAGAGAAGTTCCAGACAAAGTGCCCTATATTCATATCATCTAGAGACATTGAATGCTATTCTCAAATTGCTGAAGAATGGGGCATATCAACATTCAAGGTCACAAAAGACTTGGTCAACATTCAAGGTCACCAAAGACTTAGTCAACATTCAAGGTCACCAATGACTTGGTCAACATTCAAGGTCACGAAAGACTTGGTCTTATGAAAAGGATTTTGAAATCCAAACTTATTAGTCTGCAACAGAAAAGATGGCATTGGTGTAGCTAGAATAAAAAGTTAAATCGACACAGAGGTCCCAACTGTTCAGGGGCATTGGCCTTACTCATGTTACTGAATCTTAGTAACTTTGCCCACTAATGGCTGTCCATGGTGTTCTGGTAACGTGAAAGAAAAATTGGTATAATGACCTGATGCAAGACCACCAACCGTGCCTCAATGCGCCTGTTGTATCAACCATTAGTCGACATGAATTCCACTTCTATACTATTTGCAGTGGTAAAACTTTTTTTCTTTAGCGGAGTTGCAAAAGTCAGCTCTTAATTTGATGTGAGACGGGTGTCAACAAATGGGTTTCCAGGCTAAAAGTCAAGTATGATAGATGCAAGTGTAATGAAGTTGATTTTGGGGTAAATAGGTCAAGGTCATAGGACTCGTGATCTAAAATGGTTTCCGAACCAAATTGGAGCCTGTATTGCACCTATTATCATGAAACTAGCCAGCATTCCTTTCCATGAGTCAAGGATGACTTCTATTGATTTAGGGACAAGGTCATAGAACTCTGATGATTGAAAATGGGTTCTGAATCATATTAGACCCTGTATTGTACCTATTTCATATCATGAAACTTGCAAGAATTGTTTCCCTTTAATCAAAGAAGTCCCCTCTTGAATTTGGGGTCAAAAGGTCAAGGTCATTGGACTCTGAAATTGAACATGGTTCCAGGATCATATATGAATGTGTATTGCACCTATTAACCTGATACGTGCCAGAAATGTTTCCAATCTGTAAAGACCAATGGCATATACAATTCATGTAAAATGTAAGTCTGCATATTCATACTTTCATTCCAGCTTTGCAACTGGGCACTTTGCATCTTTGATGCATTTTGAGCTTATTTGAAGAATGTATCGGACAACTCGTATCGATTGAAGAGTCAGTATATAGAAATACCGTTTCCTCTATCGGCGTGGATTTAGGCGATCAGTGGCGGCCGCCAGATAAATCTTTTGTTACATTTAGTCTGGTTATTTTGCATCTTTCATACCAAATAGATTAAAAGAGAAGATGAATTCAGCACCCTAGAATAGAAAGAACATGTTAAGCATTGATTTTGTTTTGATTTTATATTGTAAATTATGAGATGACCGCCACTTAATTTATCTGGCGGCCGCCAGATAAATTATAATTCACACCTGTCACCTACGGGCTTCCGTAAAGTCCTGTGTCCCCCCCCCCCTACTTTTCCTACCCAGATCTGCGTATTTTCTTTTCTTCTTGCTACATTATAGTAGAATAACAATATGATTTCTTTGATATGATTCACATGGCTTAAACTATTTTGGTGCTTATGTACGAAGGCATTTCCTGCAGTACGTAGTATTTGATACAAGGAAACACATGGAACGGACGGAGACTTGTCTAAAACTGCATTGTATGAGTACATGTACATGAGGAGCCTAAACCCCAAGCTGCACAGTGGTGGATCCAATGCTACATTTGGGAGGAAGGGTTGTCGATGTGCGAATTTTGTCAAAATTATAGGGTTTTGAGAGGAAAGCTTCACTAACAAGTATCCGAAATTCGTCAGTGGTATTAGAAGTCTTCCATTAACAAAGACAAAATTGCATGGACATTGATGATGCTAAGTTGAAGAAACCTCATTACTCCCGTTTTTATACGCCCGTCATTTGACGGGTCGTATTATGGTATGGCGAAGTCCGTCCGTCCGTCCGTCTGTCCGTCCGTCCGTCTGTCCGTCCGCCTATGGAACGCAATAACTTGATTATACGTCAACGGATTTTCACGAAATTTATACATTATGATTGGACTGTGGAGAGGAAGCCGCCTTTCGATTTTCAGGTTCATCCGACTTGTCGCTACAGAGTTATGGGACTTAGATTTTTAAAATACAGTGAAAATATACTAAAATAGTTAAAAATTATTTAAAAATCTATTTCTGGTCGAAATGTTTTGAAATTTAGTATACTTCAAGTAGAAAGGATGTTCTTTGTCATATGTAACGGGTTTTTAATTTTTTTGTCGCATAATCGAGATATTGTGTGTAATGGGAAGGGGGGTGGGTTATATGCACATACATGTTAAGCTAAGGGCAAAATATAGGCGCATGGAACGCAATAACTTGAATATGCGTCAACAGATTTTCATTATATTCATACATCATGTTTGGACTGTGGAGAGGAAGCCGCCTTTCGATTTTCAGGTTCATTCGATTTGTCGTTACAGAGTTATGGGACTTAGATATTTTAAAATACAGTGAAAATATGCTAAAATAGTTAAAAATTATTTAAAAATCTATTTTTGATAGAAATGTTTTGAAATTTGGTATAATTCAAGTAGAAAGGATGTTCTTTGACATATGTAACGGGTTTTTAATTTTTTGTCGCAAAACCGAGATATTTGTAATGGCAAGTGGGGTGGGGTATATGCACATGCATGTTAAGCTAAGGGCAAAATATAGGCGCATGGAACGCAATAACTTGAATATGCGTCAACAGATTTTCATGATATTCATACATTATGTTTGTATTGTGGAGAGGAAGCCGCCTTTCGATTTTCAGGCTCATTCGATTTGTCGTTACAGAGCTATGGGACTTAGATATTTTAAAATACATTGAAAATATACTAAAATAGTTAAAAACTATTTAAAAATCTATTTTTGATCGAAATGTTTTGAAATTTTGTATACTTAAGGTAGAAAGGATGCTCTTTGACATATGTAACGGGTTTTTAATATTTTTGTTGCATAACTGAGATAATTGTAATGGGAGGGGGGGGGGGGGTTATATACACAAACATGTTAAGCTAAGGGCAAAATATAGGCGCATGGAACGCAATAACTTGAATATGCGTCAACGGATTTACATGATATTTCTACATTGTGATCAGACTTTGAAGAAGAAGCCGCCTTTCGATTTTCAGGTTCATCGGATTTCTCGTTACGGAGTTATGGGACTTAGATAT
Source organism: Pinctada fucata (assembly GCA_028142955.1). Taxonomy (NCBI): domain Eukaryota; kingdom Metazoa; phylum Mollusca; class Bivalvia; order Pterioida; family Pteriidae; genus Pinctada; species Pinctada fucata. Next base: position 6,591,341 of record AP027114.1, on the reverse strand, counting down.
TTTAGATACAATGTAAAATTTACTAAAATAGTTAAAAATTCTTTAAAAATGAATTTCTGGTCAAAATGTTTTGAAATTTTGTTTACTTCAAGTAGAAAGGATGTTCTTTCACATATATAACAGATTCTTAATTTTTTTGTCACATTATCCAGAAATTATGTGTAATTGGGGGGGGGGGGTTATATGCACATACATGTTAAGCTTAGGGCAAAATATAGGTGCATGGAACGCAATAACTTGAATATGCGTCAACAGATTTTCATGATATTTGTACATTGTGATCAGACTTTGAAGAGGAAGCCGCCTTTTAATTTTCAGGTTCATCCGATTTGTCCTTATAGAGTTATGGGACTTAGATATTTTGGTGTTGTGAAAAAAATCCCAACGGGCGTATCTTGCTGCGTGAGCGTAGGCTTTATCATGATATTCATACATCATGTTTGGACTGTGGAGAGGAAGCCGCCTTTCGATTTTCAGGTTCATTCGATTTGTCGTTACAGAGTTATGGGACTTAGATATTTTAAGATACAGTGAAAATATACTAAAATAGTTAAAAATTATTTAAAAATCTATTTTTTATCGAAATGTTTTGAAATTTTGTTTACTTAAGGTAGAAAGGATGTTCTTTGACATATGTAACGGGTTTTTAATTTTTTTGTCGCAAAACTGAGATATTTGTAATGGGAAGGGGGGTGGGTGATATGCACATACATGTTAAGCTAAGGGCAAAATATAGGCGCATGGAACGCAATAACTTGAATATGCGTCGACAGATTTTCATGATATTCATACATTATGTTTGGATTGTGGAGAGGAAGCCGCCTTTTAATTTTCAGGTTCATTCGATTTGTCGTTACAGAGCTATGGGACTTAGATATTTTAAAATACAGTGAAAATATACTAAAATAGTTAAAAATTATTTAAAAATCTATTTTTGATCGAAATGTTTTGAAATTTTGTATACTTAAGGTAGAAAGGATGCTCTTTGACATATGTACGGGTTTTAATTTTTTGGTCGCATAACTGAGATATTTGTAATGGGAGGGGGGGGGGGTGTTATATGCACAAAAATGTTAAGCTGAGGGCAAAATATAGGCGCATGGAACGCAATAACTTGAATATGCGTCAACGGATTTACATGATATTTCTACATAGTGATCAGACTTTGAAGAAGAAGCTGCCTTTCGATTTTCAGGTTCATCGGATTTGTCGTTACGGAGTTATGGGACTTAGATATTTTAGATACAATGTGAAAATATACTAAAATAGTTAAAAATTATTTAAAAATCTATTTCTGGTCAAAATGTTTTGAAATTTTGTATACTTCAAGTAGAAAGGATGTTCTTTCACATATATAACGGAGTCTTAAATTTTTTTTGTCACATTATCCAGAAATTATGTGTAATGGGGGGGGGGTTATATGCATATACATGTTAAGCTTAGGGCAAAATATATGTGCATGGAACGCAATAACTTGAATATGCGTCTAAAGATATTCATGATATTTGTACATTGTGATCAGGCTTTGAAGAGGAAGCCGCCTTTCGATTTTCAGGTTCATCCGATTTGTCCTTATGGAGTTACGGGACTTAGATATTTTGGTGTTGTGAAAAAAATCCCTACGGGCGTATCTTGCTGCGTGAGCGTAGGCTTTATTGTAAATTGTCCCCTAGGCCACCTGTTGTCTCATACATTATGCATTTGTATAATTATGTATTATCAAGTTTCGATGTGTCCGATTCATGAGTTTGGTTAGATTCAGTGAGCTGACACACGTTCCTTCGCTACATGTATGTTCAGGCGCGTAGCCAGGCGCATGTAAGTACGCATATGTTTCCACAGTTATACAAGTGTTCAAAGGGTCATTAAAATCAACGTAGAAAACTGCCCTATAAATATATACAAAATTCATTAAATTCCAGGGCTTCGATCGCTCCTTGAATCCCCACATTAGGGCAACTGTTTCTTTAGGGGCCTCAAAGCGGCCCCCAACTCTTTGAACGTGCTTCCAATTGAAAAGTACTCTGGCTACGCGCCTGTACATGACTAGTGAAGCTGACAGGGTGACATTTCCAGACAACCAAACCATCTACTAAGTTGGCAATCTAATTAAAATCGGACCTTCATTATGCTCCTTTATCTACACACGGAGTAAAGGAGCAGAATTAAGATTTAATTTTAATCAGATCGATTAAGTCGGCTTCAGTTGCCCTTTGGAATTTTTATCCTGCACAATGTCTCCGTGATTTGGGTGTCTTGTGTCATAAGTGTACGTAGTAAAGCCTGTTTCATGGGAAAATCTCTTCGTTTGGAAACTATTGCATTAATTAATGCATACCGTATCACATGGAAGACTCTACTTGATCAATCTCATGTACGGAGTGGTGTGTGTATTCGTTAGATATTGCATATACCTGCGTATACCATAAGTTTTAGCTTCTTTTTTTTTTTTTTTTTTTTTTTTTTGCTTTTTTTAAAATATGTATGTGGACCTGGTGGTCGATGTATGATTTCAAGGACTTATAAACCCTTGCTGTCTTTGAATAAGGTTTATGACTTCGTCTCCCTTTACATATACATGTATCAATGATTGTGCGACAACCTTTGTTTGAATTTCAGTTTCTTTCATCACCTTGTATGACCTTTTTATCATGAACATTGTCCTCGACTTCATACAATATAAGTAATTATAGCAAGTACCCTATACAGGAACAGTTCGTAGACTTTTGACATCACATTGAACATGTTGAACAGAGTGAATATAGATAAAAACAATACATTTTTAAGTTCATAACAACTTTAATGCTGCTATTTGATGTTACATACAGACTTGAGAGCTTAACATTTGCTTGATGTTACATCGACACAGATATAAAAAATATCACAGATATGCCGGATTTAAATGTTATTTTGTTATCATTCATGAGTATCATTTTGGCCACTGTTCTTAAAATCGTTTTCGTTGGACAGTTCAAATTTTGTTTTCCGAGGATTAGTCCATTTTCAGTGTGGAATAGTTTAATATTCCTCACCCTCTTCTTCACCCTCACCCTCGACGGAGTCAACTCCGACCTCTTCGTAATCCTTCTCAAGGGCGGCCAAATCTTCACGGGCCTCGGAGAACTCTCCCTCTTCCATACCCTCTCCGACGTACCAGTGGACGAAAGCACGCTTGGCGTACATCAAATCGAATTTATGATCAAGACGGGCCCAGGCCTCGGCGATGGCGGTGGTGTTGCTCAACATGCACACGGCACGCTGTACCTTGGCCAAGTCACCTCCTGGTACAACGGTTGGTGGCTGGTAGTTGATTCCGACCTTGAAACCAGTTGGACACCAGTCGACGAACTGGATGGTCCTCTTGGTCTTGATGGTGGCGATGGCGGCGTTGACATCCTTGGGGACAACATCTCCTCTGTACAACATACAGCAAGCCATGTATTTGCCGTGACGTGGGTCACATTTTACCATCTGGTTGGCTGGCTCGAAGCAAGCGTTGGTGATCTCAGCAACTGAGAGCTGCTCATGGTAGGCCTTCTCGGCGGAGATGACTGGGGCGTATGTGGCCAGAGGGAAATGGATACGTGGGTAGGGTACCAAGTTGGTCTGGAACTCAGTCAAGTCGACGTTCAGGGCACCATCGAATCGGAGGGAGGCAGTGATGGAGCTGACAATCTGACCAATCAGACGGTTCAAGTTGGTGTAGGTTGGTCTTTCAATGTCCAAGTTACGTCTGCAGATATCGTAGATAGCCTCGTTGTCGACCATGAAGGCGCAGTCGGAGTGCTCAAGGGTGGTATGGGTGGTCAAGATGGAGTTGTATGGCTCAACGACAGCGGTGGAGACCTGTGGGGCGGGGTAGATGGCGAACTCAAGCTTGGATTTCTTTCCGTAGTCAACGCTGAGACGTTCCATAAGGAGGGAGGTGAATCCGGATCCGGTACCACCACCGAAGGAGTGGAAGATCAAGAAACCCTGAAGACCTGTGCACTGGTCAGCCAACTTCCTGATTCTGTCCAGGACAAGGTCGACGATTTCCTTACCAATGGTGTAGTGACCACGGGCGTAGTTGTTGGCGGCATCTTCCTTTCCGGTGATGAGCTGCTCGGGGTGGAAGAGCTGGCGGTATGTGCCGGTGCGGACCTCATCTGTAATGGAGGAAAATACCAAATATAAATACAAGAACATTTCGTAAATTTCTGAATAATTGATCCATTTTAATATTTTTTTTATCTAAATTGCCTTGTCAATTTATGTATTTTGTGTATTTGACTAAAGCTTTTGCTTTTCTTTCTTTTTATGTATGTATTTATTTAAATTTATTTATTTATTGTTGCTCAGGGGTTGTGGTAATCAAATATTGTTACTATTGATTACTTTATTTTTGCATATTCAACTATATTTAGAAAAAAATTCTTTTATTTACTATAGTAATCATGGTAATTCAAATATTTAATTATCTTAATAATCCTTTTTATTTATTTTTGTCTATCATAGTTATTCAAATATATTTTTTTAATTCATTTACTTATAATTCATTTGATTAATGTATTCATCATGTTTATTCTTATTTCAAATATATATCTACAAAGTCCTTTCCATGTTCAAATATTTCACTAAGCTTTTTTTCTTTAAACATGTTAAATATAAGTATGATGATATGATAATCGATCATTTCTAAAAATAAATTCTTCCACGTATGTGTTGTATAGTATTAGTCATGCATTTAAGTCCATAGTAACCTACATCATGGACTGGTTAAAACCAGATAACTCGGGGATCAAGTTCACTGGTACGAAGAATGCGGCTGTTGCCATTACAAATATTGACTTTCAGTCCTGCGTACACTGTACTTTAAATCGCTATAAATTCTTTTCATTGATTAAATTATTTAAAGTTCCCCCAACAAAGACCTTGCCACTTGGAATGTGAATTGATAACGTAAACAAAGACAGGTAACTATAGGAAACTGGCGGGAGATCAAAGCGTGCATGTCCTTGCATGTTGAGGCGCGAAAAGGGGGGATTTAATTCCTACCTTCAGTGAACGTAAAAACTTAAGCAATTCAAGTCCTTTTTCATTCTTAAAGATATTTCAAATTATTCTAATGATTCGAGATTTCAAATCTTATTTTAAAAATAACTTTAGAAAAGAAAAGATCTAAAATGAAAGGAGGAGAGTTATAAAATTATGACAGCGTTGTGTTTCCATAGAAAAAAAAAACACACACGTACCGACTACGGTTGGTTCCAAGTCAACAAAGACAGCCCTGGGGACGTGTTTGCCGGCTCCAGTCTCGCTGAAGAAGGTGTTGAAGGAATCGTCACCCCCTCCAATGGTCTTGTCACTGGGCATCTGTCCATCAGGCTGGATACCGTGCTCAAGGCAGTACAATTCCCAGCAGGCGTTTCCGATCTGGACTCCGGCCTGTCCGACGTGGATAGAGATACATTCACGCTGGAATGGAAGGAAAGAAAAAGTTACGTCAATAATATCTTGATTAAAATCAGAGGCAGGTGCCCCTCATCTGTCGCCCACATAACACAAACATCAATATATTGATTCTGGCGATTTACTCCCGTCAAAAGCAGCTATTTCTATTAAATGTAGTGTAAAACACGATAAATCTTTAACTTTACTTTCAAATTTTAGCCTTTTATAAACTAGAACGTGGTCCATAGTACGCGGTCATTTCTCACTGAATTCAAAATGTAAACCCCATGGATAAGCTAAAATTTATCAGAAATACATTAATTTACGTAAAATATGATACCTGTAGTAAAAGAATAATAGAAACTTACCATGTTTGCAGATTAAGTTGGATTGAACCGTCGAGTAAAATAAAAAAGACAAAGTCTCACTTCGGACTGTAACGGGTCGTCTATGAGCGATGAATGACAACCGTGGTACAAACACAGCTTTTATACTCTCTGTTATCTGGGTTACTACGATAAATACAGCGTTCTGATTGGTGGATTTAAACCAATGACCGTTGCGGCCTCCATTCGGATTAAGGTCACATCGGACGTTTTCATCAGATTGATTGGATCAATCCCGAGAAGTTTAAAACAAGGACGGGTCAAGTACCGTAGCAACTAGTAAACAAAACCAAACATAACCATGGGCCACAGCCCGGGGAATTAAATCCTGTTTTGGCGACTTAAAAACGATTATAGATCAACGTAGATTTGCCTTAATCCATCTTAACACAATTATGAATACCTGAGGGTTCCCTGTGGACCTTTTTGTTCCAGATAATTAGTATTGTTAATTTTATCAATATCATTTCCTTCTTGCGAACCAGTTTTAAACTTAATTATCTATTCAGTTTAAAGTAAAAACATGTATATACTTATGATCAGTCTTGGCGGTAAATCAACATTGAAATAAATAAATAAGAAAAGCGAGAACAAACACAAAATATAGATTTTTTTTTCTCTGTCTGAATAAACAATTCTGGTCCGAAAATGTCCTTATCATTTCACTAAAATCGGAAACTGTTATAATTATTTTTATATTATGGAATTGGATTATTTATTTACATACATGTATTTGAATATTAATTTTAAAAAATTAGTTTCAGGCATTCAGTTCATTTTTGAATTCAGATTTCATGTTAAGTTGCACCTGTCAGTCCTTTTGTACATTATTTAAATCACAACTTCTAATCTTTTAATCTTACAATAATCATAAGTATTATGAAGGATATCGATTTATGTATTCGTAAAACTACCAGTGTACGTTTCTACTCATGACGCCGCATACATTTTTCGTTTGAAAAAAAAACCCTTTATTAAAGTTACTTGACTGGTGACGTGTAAAGTTCTAGAATACCTACATACTACATGTACATACATATATAACAGATGTAATAAACAGTGATTCTACAATAGCTTTGGACATGGCTACTTTAATATATATAAATATTTCCAACGTTTACTGGATTTTTTTTTTTTGGGGGGGGGGGGGGGGGGGGGAGGTACACTTCCTTATAATCAACCACTGCTTTTTTTTTTTTTTAAATCTCTCTCTCTCTCTCTCTCTCTCTCTCTCTCTCTCTCTCTCTCTCTCTCTCTCTCCACTTCGACATCGACATGACCAAACACATCATACCAATCCCTTTTACTTTCTCAAACATGTTAAATATTTAACAATGAAGGGGTTATACACAAACTGACAGCGCTGATTTTTAAAGTTTTTAATTCATACCCAAATACACAAATGTAAAATACCAGTGTATGTTCTTTAAACTTGGAACATAGACGTATCTTGATACACGTCTATGTTTGGAATCATTTGAAGCAGTTTAACACGTAGCGAACATATTTATAAGTTCTATATATGTCCTCTTCAAAATTATGATAAATTTTCATAATTCATTATTTGTGCGTAGTTATATTTTGCCACCAAAGAAGATTATGATTAAACAAAAAATAGTTGTACTTGTATGTTATACTCAAGGACTAATTACCCATTTTCCATTGACACATCTAAAATCAAAGTTGAAAATGTTTTAAAACGATACTTAACTTTTCATTACATGAAGGCGCCAAGCACTATATAAATCTAAATTTATTTCATTCACAAATATAGAAAGGAGTCGAGGGGATCATGAACCTTATCTTATTTAGAGTTTCTGTGATAGTTAAATATATATCTTAAAGCTCCTGTGATAGTTATTTCAGTTTTTATATTGATATAATTACAAGATGAAATCATATATCTCTCCAAATTCTTATATATCTGATTTTCTTGGGTTTTTTTTTATTACAAATTCCTAATATACAAACTACCTCAGTTCTATATTTCATTCATTGTATATGTAGCAATTATATTGCTCTTTATCCCATTACCATTTTTTGTTTATTTTAAATTTCATTATTTTGTTATGTTTTATTTTGCTATATTATATAACCAGGATGTAACGTCGATTCTGATTGGCTGGAGCGCGAGTCATTATTTTCCGATAATGACCGCTGACGGAAGATAATGACTCGGTGCGGTATTTGTCCTGATTTCAGTATCTACGATAAAAATTAAGATAGTTATTTTGTTTAGTTTTTAAAGTTTACATACACTTTTCACAAAAAGTGCAATTAATTATTAAGTTCTTAATTAAACAATTACGTGTTCATATTGATTTGAATCATTATTTTAACCATATGCAGTCTTACAATTCGTTATATAATATAACAAATAAGGACTTGGCCTCGGTCATTATGTCATTATAATGACCCGATGAGATTTGTAATATTGACCTCGGCCTTCGGCCTCGGTCAATATTACAAATCTCATCGGGTCATTATAATGACATAATGACCTCGACCAAGTCCATATTTGTATAATAATCTTGATATATTGCCCTAGCTGTGACTTGGTTTTACCTGAATAAATCATATCATATCATATATCCCCCATATTGAAAGATTTCCATAGCTTCCTCAAAATCATAGACTGTGCATCAACGCCCCCCCCCCCTTCACCACCACCACACACACACACCCTTACACATTTTCTTATTCTCTCTGCCCAAACCCTTGAAGAATTTGGGAATACACTCTGAGCATTATGTTTTTAAACGAAAGTTTTCATTTGTAAGACAACGTCATGTGCAAAGGAAAAACACGAAAAAGGGACGGGTTGTAAAGGGAGACAATACAATTTAAGGTTCATTAAAATTATTACCCGATATCTATTATCTAAGATGAGTCATGACTGACATCAAGGATTTTAAATCAAGAGACATACACATTCATGACAAGGATACCATTTATCGTTTGATATATTCTAGTTAATATAGACCGTTTAATATACCCCCCCCCTTATGCAATATTCATATCTACATGTACTACATATTTATCACGCATATATAAACATGATAAAAATATCTTTTTTCAAGATGATATCACATACGTACACCCATCCGTCATAGATATATAAATAACTATATCATAGTATCACACAAAAACAGTGTACTATAGATACGTACACGTGGAAAGTAGTCACAATCTGTAATTACTATATTGATATGCGTGAATCAAGTCTTTTGGGTCCAGGCCAACGAGATTACCCTATGAACATTAGGGGGAATTATAAATGTGAGAAAAATTGTAAAAAGATGTTCATCCAGTTTCTGATCTTTCAATAGCCCCTTCTCTCCTTCTAATCTTATGTGATCTCAGAATCAAACAAAATAGTAATTGATCTCGAACACTGGGAGAATCAAACAAAATAATAAATGATCTCGAACTAAATTGATCTGATCTTATGTGATCTAAGAATCAAACAAAAAAATTATAATAATTGATCTCGAACGCTCGAAACATTGATCTCGAACACTCGAAACATTGATCTCGAACACTCGAAAAATTGATCTCGAACACTCGAAACATTGATCTCGAACTCTCGAAACATTGATCTCGAACACCCGAAACATTGATCTCGAACACTCGAAACATTGATCTCGAACACTCGAAACATTGATCTCGAACACTCGAAACATTGATCTCGAACACTCGAAACATTGATCTCGAACAACAATCTTTATTGTTGGTACGATATTCATATTTAGACACTGTTCTAAATCGTTTATCTTAAAAATTTTGAAATTGTGTACAATTTTTCTACAAAATGAAAATATAAGATTTTCTTTATAATTCGTATGGATTGTTACAGTAAGATATTCTTTACATATAGTTTGTGAAAGTTTCAAAGCCTTTCAAATATTGCAAGACTTGAGAGAAAATTTTGAGAACTTTTGTACTTGTAAGAAAGGCCCGATTGTTCTTTTTTGTAAAAGCGCAAAATTATTACGATGATCATGATAGGTCGATTAATATTTAGAAAGATGTTGGAAGGGGAAGAATTGACGGATCATCGCAAACTCCGTAAAGCGTAATGTATATATTTTTTTTCCATTTCGAGTATAATTCTGAAAAGAATGAAGAATTTAAATAGGGTGTTTTATTATAGGTAAAAGGAGGGTGTGGGGGTCTCCGTGTATCTAGGTAAATGGAGGGTGTGGGGGTCTCCGTGTATCTAGGTGAAAAGAGGGTGTGGGGATCTCCGTGTATCTAGGTAAATGGAGGGTGTGGGGGTCTCCGTGTATCTAGGTAAATGGAGGGTGTGGGTGTCTCCGTGTATCTAGTAAATCGAGGGCGTGGGGGTCTCCGTGTATCTAGGTAATGGAGGGTGTGGGGGTTTTCGTGTATCTTTGAAAATGGAAGGCGAGGGGATCTCTGTGTATCTAGGTAAATTGAGGGTTAGGGAGTCTCCGTGTATCTAGGTAAATGGAGGGTGTGGGGGTCTCCGTGTATCTAGGTAAATGGAGGGTGTGGGGGTCTCCGTGTATCTATGTAAATGGAGGGCGTTGGGGTCTCCGCGTATCTAGATGAAAGAAGGGCGTGGGGGTCTCCATGTATCTGGTAGGTAAATGGAGGATGTGGGGGTCTATATGTATCTAGGTAAATGGAGGATGTAGGGGTATTTGATCTGTATAGTTACACTATCTAGGTTAATGGTTGGTGTATTTGATTTGTAAAGTTATACTATATAGATAGTATTATAACTTTTAACTTTCAAAATATATACATGTTGTCTTGTGTTAATTTCATTTTCCAATGGCTTTGTTTGTCGTGTATAATAAAAATACTTGTCCATGCCTGGGTGTGTCTTGCCTTGTCCTTCGTTTTTGACAACATTTATGTAAGATTTGGTGAGAATCTCTACAAGCAGGTTGTAGGGATCCCTGTGGGTACTAATTGTGCGCCTCTTGTTGCAGATTTATTTTTATACAAGAAGTTTCGAAGATAAAACTATAATAGAAAAGTTACACCTGAAATTTTTGAAAAACATACTTAAATTACGTTCATCTACACCAAACTATATGGTGTATGGTGAAACAGGAGGGGTACCGATGGATATCAAAATCAAAATTCAGATGCTCTCCTTTTGGTCAAAACTATTAACGAACAGTGAAAACAAATTATCAGGAATTCTATATCAACTACTTTACAATCTACATGAAACAGGCCGTGGAAGGTTTAAATGGATAGAATATATTAAAACAATACTAAATGATATCGGTCTTAGTTACATTTGGTCGTCACAGACACCTTTGAGGAAAATTCAAATAAAAACTGAAATCAATCAGCGAATGAAGGATCAGTTTTACCAAACTTGGTTCTCTGCCATAGAAACATCTTCAAGAGGGTCGTTTTACTCGCTTTTTAAATCAGAATTCAAATTAGAAAATTATTTGATTAATTTAAGTCAAAATCAAAGACTGTTAATATGTAAATTAAGATGTAGTAATATCAAATTTCCAATAGAACAAGGTAGATGGCAAAACATACCGAGATCCGAAAGACGATGCACGCTATGTAATATTAATTCAGTTGGAGACGAATTCCATTATTTATTTTCATGTAATAACGAAAATATAAAAAAATTACGCATTCAGTATATTCCAAGCTACTTCATATCGAATCCAAACGTAGGGAAAATGGTCGGACTCCTCTCATTTTGTAACATACCAGTATTAAATAACCTTTCTAATTTCATCTTTAATATTCAACGCTTTTTTTAAAGCAGTACATGCATGTAAATTGTATTTGTTTTATACATGTAATCATATATACTACCAATTGTATTAATGTTACTTTTATCCAGATAATGAAAATGTTAATTCAACATCGATTATATACAATTCTTTCTTTTTTTTTTTAAATTGTTTATTTATGTATTGACTTTTAATTGATTTCTATGTTATGAAAGATTTTTTGCATGTGTTGTCACTTTGTCATGTCATCATTATACATGTATGTTGTTCCTCTTGTTGCACTTAACAGTGCCAGAGTGTATCAATAAAACTGCTTCAAACTGCTTCAAACTGCTAATATACACGTATGAAAAAGAATTTATCCAAAAGCAAAAAAAGCAACAACAAAAAAAAAAAAAATAAAATAAAAAAAATAAATAAATAATAATAATAAAAAATAATAATAATAATAAAAAAAAAACAACAAAAAAAAAACATGATGTGTACTTCTAGGTACCTGGATGATATTCTTACTATCGACAATCCTGTTTTTGAAAAGTATAAAAAATGTTATTTATTGACAAGGACTGACTCTAAACAAGGCAAACGTTACAAACACAGGAACACCATTTTTGGACCTAAATATCAAAATTGTTAATGGAGAGATTCATACAAGTGTGTATGACAAAAAAGATGATTTTGGATTCAACATAGTAAATTTTCCCTGGCTTGACGGTGATGTGTCTATTACCGTCATTATGGTATCTACATTTCGCAGCTCATTCGGTATGCTAGAGCATGTACTGATGTAAATGGAGGGTGTGGGGGTCTCCGTGTATCTATGTAAATGTAGGGTCTGGGGGTCTCCGTGTATCTTTGAAAATGGAAGGTGTGGGGGTCTCCGTGTATCTAGGTAAATGGAGGGTTAGGGAGTCTCCGTGTATCTAGGTAAATGGAGGGTGTGGGGGTCTCCGTGTATCTAGGTAAATGGAGGGTGTGGGGGTCTCCGTGTATCTATGTAAATGGAGGGCGTTGGGGTCTCCGCGTATCTAGGTAAATGAAGGGCGTGGGGGTCTCCGTGTATCTGGTAGGTAAATGGAGGGTGTGGGGTCCATATGTATCTAGGTAAATGGAGGATGTAGGGGTATTTGATCTGTATAGTTACACTATCTAGGTTAATGGTTGGTGTATTTGATTTGTAAAGTTATACTATATAGATAGTATTATAACTTTTAACTTTCAAAATATATAGTATATATGCCTGGGTGTGTCTTGCCTTGTCCTTCGTTTTGACAACATTTATGTAAGATTTGGTGAGAATCTCTACAAGCAGGTTGTAGGGATCCCTGTGGGTACTAATTGTGCGCCTCTTGTTGCAGATTTATTTTTATACACGTATGAAAAAGAATTTATCCAAAAGCAAAAAAAGCAAAAAAAAAAAAAAATAAATAAATAATAAAAAAAAAAAAAAAATAAATAAATAAAAAAAAAAAAATAATAATAAAAAAAAAAAAAAAAGAAAAAACATGATGTGTACCTCTAGGTACCTGGATGATATTCTTACTATCGACAATCCTGTTTTTGAAAAGTATAAAAAATGTTATTTATTGACAAGAACTGACTCTAAACAAGGCAAACGTTACAAACACAGGAACACCATTTTTGGACCTAAATATCAAAATTGTTAATGGAGAGATTCATACAAGTGTGTATGACAAAAAAGATGATTTTGGATTCAACATAGTAAATTTTCCCTGGCTTGACGGTGATGTGTCTATTACCGTCATTAATTTATGGTAGCTACATTTCGCAGCTCATTCGGTATGCTAGAGCATGTACTGATGTTTTGGATTTTCATAGTAGATATTTACAAATTACCAAGAAACTGTTAGGTCAAGGTTTTCGCTTTCACAAACTAGAAAATACTTTCTGGAAATTCTACAGAAATTATTGTCAACTTCTTTTGAAATTCGGACCCATACAAGCAACAGAGTATATAACTTGGGTATTTCGCAACCTGCGTTTTATGGTGACATGATCAACAAAATAAGTAGGATCAAAGGTAGACAGAATTACATAACAAAATGCGTCAGAATCATCAAACGCCTTTTGTACCGTGTATATGATCCTTATGTCACCAAACGGACACTAGGCTTGGTACTTGACCAATCTACAGTCTTGTACCTGCGCATTCTTAAAGCTTGCACTCTGACAAACTGTGAAGACGGGAAGCCATGACGGGCCCTGTCCAGACCTCTTGAGAGAAGACAGGGCCCCGACCACCTGTCCTCTCTTAATGTTAGTCGGTCTCCTCGGGTGATAACATACATGAGCTCGCGTCGACAGAGCACGGATTGTATTACGTACGCCCTCTTTTTATATCAATTTACATATTCATCTATGTTGCTTGGGCCCCTGCGTTTTGCGGTCTTGTTTGTGTATGGTCATCTGACAGTGAGGAGGTTGTTTTACACAACAATTGTACGTTCTTCGAGACCTCTGGGAAATCGGAAAAGTGGGAGGATTGTGCGCGCATAATTTAGGATAACCACACCTTCTGCTATTTTCGTGGCAGATGGCCGTCCTAAGTCGGCACCGGTTGCTCACTGGTCTCGTTGGTTTATGTTTAGTCCTTTGTGTTTGATGTTTCTGTGTTATGCGTTGACGTTCCTTGTCCCTTTTGCGTCTCTCTCTGTGCTGGTTTGCTCTGTGTTTTTGCATTGGGTGTTTTGGGGTTTTGCTGCGGGTGCTGTAACCTGGTGTTGTTGGTGATCCCCTCCTTTGTTTGCTTAGTAGATACATGCTGTGCGTTGTGGGCTATTTCACATAGTTGAATTCTGTATTAAACCACATATTTTGCATATTTTAAAAGAAATGAGCGCACACATGATCTCTTGTTTATACTATGCATAGTTTAATCAATAGCAAACAATCAAACAAACAAACACAATCGTGCCATTTTCATATTTCAATCAACATTTAGCGTTTTTAAAATATATGTACATTTATCAATGATATAAAATCATTTACCCAACATAACTAACATGAAGATGCATGTACACTGAGGGAGAGTGGAAATTTAGTGATATGTGCGGTATAATGATTCATATAGATGCATCTCTCTTTGTATGACGGTGACACGAAAAAAATGTGATTTCATTATTTTTGACCTCCTTTACAATAATTATAAGTAAAATATTTCCCATGCGAATCAATTCAGGATATATATGCGGGTTAATAAATTAAGCACATTTTCCTTTCCTTACAATTTTCTCACATGTACCTTCTCAAGAGACCACTCATACACATTTCTTGTAAACAATATTTATAAAAATATCACATAGTAATTTATTCATTTCATGTCATGGTATTCTTGATTTCGAGTTAAAAAAAAATCAGTGTTAATCTACTCTCCTTCGTTTTCATTGAGTATTCGTTCTTGATCAACAGGTGGCGCTGCTCGCCCACTGCGCATGCTCATCCTACTCTGACGAAGTTGCATCATTGTTTTTCTTTTGTAGTCGGTGAGCTGATCTCTCTTCTCTCGTTTGAAAAATCCACACTGGTTAAAAAAATTAAAATGTATTAATAAAACTAATAACATAAATGTTTAAAAAGTTTGGTTTCTTTTCTTCTCATATTGATTTCAGAAAGTACAGAGATTCAAATTTTTGAATTCAAATTCAAATTCTTTATTGGCTTTAAATACATAGTAAATAACAAGCATGCAAACTGCAATGTCACATAACTATTACAAACTATGAACAATATCATATAGAATATGATAAATTATTATTATTATAATTATAACTTATATCGTATGTTTTAAGGCAGGAACTCTAAACCCGGTTCTCTCCCTTAGTCTATAAGAAATTATATCCAAGAAAAATTAAAAATTTAGTTTTCATGGTTATTTACAAATGTATATATAGATCAGGAGAAGAAAAGATCTTTTAAATTCTCAATGTACCTAAATTTGCCCCTCCTCCCCAAGTCCGAAATTCAAACAATGTTTAGCAAAAAATAATGAAAACTGCCCAAACGGGATGAAAATACCCCCCCCCCCCCCCCTCCAAGCAATATTCTTTGAAAAGTTATCTTGGATGAAGGTCAAGCGTCTATTGTGAAATTGGCCTTAGACCTTGGTTCAAGGTCATGACATACCCTAAGGTCTTAAAGAACATTTACATGTGAAATATTATTGAAATCTATAAACAGGGGGAAGGAGTTATGCTCCGGACAAGGCTGTGAACTAGGGCTGTCACGGTTCAGCCTTTAGTCGGTTCGGTTCGATTCAGGATAATGAACCGCGGTTCTCGTTTTTTTTTTTCGGTTCGGTTTGAGTTTGTGTTGCTTAATTCCATAAAAGAGTGAAATAATGGTAAGATTAACATTTTTTTTTCATTTTCCTGCTTTGTAAGCACTTTTCTTCGAGATTTTATCAACATTCAACGAAATAACCATACTAGAACACTTAATTAGAACTCCATCTGTCAAACAAATAGGTGAACGTCTACAATCAAGAAGTGAAACAACCCATTTCATTGGGTGAGATACGACAAAGTACCCAATCACAGTCTGTGTATCATACAAAATTGATAAACTACTGATTACATGTACCAGATATAACAAAAAAAAAAAAAAAAATAAATAAATGAAAAGAACCGAACCGAAATCCGTAAAGTACGATCCGAATCGAGCCGACCAAGCTTGAACCGCGGTTAACAGAATTTTCGGTTAACCATGACAGCCCTACTGTGAACATGATGTTTATTATGACCTTTGATCTTTGATCTATGTTCAAGGTCATGCCACACACTAAGGTCCTAAGAAACGTTTCTATGAAACACAAGTATTATTGAAATCCATCAATAGGGGGAGGAGTTATTCCTCAGACAATGTTTAACTAATGGTGTCTATTGTGACCTTGACCTTTGACCTATGAACTTGGTTCAAGGTCATGCCACACCCTTCGGTCCTAAGGAACATTTCTGTGAAATATAATTGAGATCCTCAACAGGGGGAGGAGTTATGCTCTGGACAAGGTTTGATGGACAGACAGACGGACAGAAAGGGTGTTTCCTATATAACCCCCCTAACTTTACGGGGAGGGGGGGGGGGGGGTAAACAATACTGAACAAGAAACATAAATGAATTGGAAAAAATCCATTAAAATAAAAAAGAACAACTACGATAAACAGAACATGGCGAACAGCTGGAACTTTAATACCCCCCGCAAAGAGAAAGAGTGAGGAAAAAAAAAGAAATGAAGAAAACAAATGTAATAAGACTTTATTTGAATTTTAGATTATACCTTCCACAGAATGATTCCTATAATGATTAAGAAGAGCAATCCACCCACTGATCCACCAATGATAATCCAGATATTGAGTGGTTCTGTTTGAGCTTCCACCACGATAGGGAATACGTCCATGGATGCCTAAAACGACATGAAAAATTAACACGACATGGTCGAAATGAGTTCGAAAACACACAAAATTGTTCTTTACTGCATGAAAATTCCTCTAATTAAATTGTAACTTATATGTATTCCAATTATGAGAACAATACTCTATATTAATTACAATTCCAAAAATAAAATGGTATTCAAATATTAAGCAATGACAGCCCAATGACAGCTGCCAAACATTGGTAAGATCTTACAAGTATGTATTAGTACTATGCATGCAATTATCTCAGCATAACCATATTTTAGCATGAACAGTCAAAATCTAGGCATGATACAATAATGACGTGATTTTTGTCATTTCCCTAATATCATTCATTGCTAGCTATGTAGATAGTACTTAGCGAAGTTTTTAAAAACTATTGGTTTTGTAGCCAAGTTCGACCAATTTCGTTTAGTCGTTTAGAACTTCAAACGCATTCGAAAATGTTTGTTTACAAATTTTTGAAAACTGGGTCCTGTAGCATCATATCCCAGCAATCTTGCTTCGTCTTTCGGACAAAGTCATAATTTTCATAGATTTTGGCTATATTTGGTTGTTTAGACTGATGATCACTGAGGAGGATTAAAGACCCGAAACGTGCATGTCTGGTCCATGATGTCAATTTATCTGCTCTTAAATGATGCATATGAATTTAAAGACGTTTAACATTTTAAAGTAATTAAAAAAACCTATAGTATCTATTGAGAAGGAGAAGAAAACCTCATGTAAATGTTACTGATATATGTATGGTACTTACAAATGCAGTGGTGTTCCTTGTTTGCTCATAAGGAATATTTAAGTTGACGGGAGGATAGACAGTGGCCTCAGTAAAATACCTCACGAAGGATGATCCCTGAAATACAAGTAAAATACGATAAGCAAAATACTAGCAAACAAGCATGAAAATACGATTAGCAAAATACCAGCGAACGAGTGTTTTCTATTACATGTATTTGTTAGGGTTGGGTCCGTGTTATCTGTATTACCACATTATTTTACATGTAGTAATGTTTACTGAAGAACTTGTCCTGGAACAGTCTCTACTTGAAAGTCTTATTCAAACTTTTCTTAATTAAGGACATATACTGTTATTCAGTTTTAGGATAGATATCCTTTATATTTGAATCAGTTTCATCTTATTGTATGTAAAAGCGATGTGTGGTGACACTTGATGAGGTTACCATAGGAAATATTGAAGTTCTGAGTACTTCCAAAACAGACTCATGCGGACATTTTCCATTGCCAACTATGGCAAATTCAAAATCATACTCAATAACTTTTTTTATTATTGTATGATTTTCCTTCATATACAATATGTTGGATATTTTACTAATTGATTGAAACGAAGAATTTGAAACCTTTCCGTATATACTCTTTTTTTGAAATTACGTAAAAAATTTATTTTGAAATATTTATCAAAGAACTTCATAATGGAAATCGGAGTTATCTTTCTTTGTACGTCAGAAATACAGAATACTCTTCGATATGTCATATGAAGATTCAAAATTTTGGGTGCCGGACATGTCTTTAAAAGTGGCTGTATTAATAATTGCTAACACATGTTTCGGTTTTCATACAGATTGTCTTATGAAATATTATGAGAGTTTGAAGGACACTGAACATTTAAACTTGAATGAATAAGAGCAAAAAGTAGCCATAATTCTGTTTTCATCCATCTCTTGGAATAAATTTGAGAACAAATTAAAATTTCTTCCATTATTCTTCTCTCGGAATTCCTCGTTTTCAGCCTGGAGCATCTGATTCACTGGTGAGAAGTTATCGGTAGAAACACGAATAGTATTTATTTTAAAATTCATTATCGTAGATGCACATTATCATTTGTATATTATACAAATTACCTGTATAATCCCCGGTAGAGCAGACTCCGTCAAGTTGAGTGTAATTTCTATATTTCTGAACTGTTTGTACTCTAAGAAACTGACCATGCATCGTATCCTGGCACAGTCGTATTTCAGCTGGTACTTTTCGTCTTTCTCTGTAATTCTTGAGCAAGCCTATTTGAATTGAAGAAATAAACGTGTGTTCGGAGAACACTTAAACAGAATCTTTCAATGCTCGCCACATGTTATGATATGACGCAGCTACGTTAAGGTGCTCCACGCAATGACGTTAGAGAACATTCCGCGAAAACATTGTGTGACGTTATAAATGACGTCACATCAGTTATCGTATGTTAGGGATATTTCAAGGGATAAATTGTACTGGATCGATTTTCAATATTATTGAGCTTTCATCCTATTCCTTACATCAACTCTAAATGTTCCCAGTATCTTATTTACGAGAAGTAATGAAAGAATGCGTGTTTTTCTACAGTTTTGCACATCGGGTCATTGTAGGTCAAGCATGCGCAGTCTGAGTTTAGGGTTAAAGGGAAGCTTTGGATGAGAAACCGCTTTTAATTCATAGAGGAATCGCTGATTTTCATTTAGTAAATCAATATAAGGAATTGATAATAGTATCCTCATAAAGGAGCACAATTTTTATTTCGGTTATTTGTCCATATTTAGCAATTTAATGGAGTTTTACTGATTTACCGGCTTTAAAATAATTATTTCTTATTCATTTTTATCATGTTTATATTCATTTAGTTGTTGTTGCTGCCGGGGTTGGGGGAGGGGGGGGGGGCTAAGGGTGCAAGCTCATGCACATTAATACAGTTTATTCTCAAGCATTATTTTCAAAAATATATATAATATATATCATTACGAATACGGGGGCGGGCCAGCCGTCTTCATATATGTATATTACATTCTCATCGTTGTAAAAATAATACTAAAAAAAAAACACTTTACATTGTATCAGATATTAAAAACCCGTGTTATTATGTTGTACACACGTATATGTTGCATGTTTACTAATGCTTTCCCGCTAAATTTCTATGACGTAATCCAGATCACCTGTGCGTTTAGGTCCCATCTGAAAATAGACTGATATAGGGTGGTTGTAAAAAAATGTAATTTGCAGGTGACTACCCTTGTACGATTTCGATATTTTTATACAGAATCTATGGAGGACACTTCAATTTACCAAGATTTTGCTGCGCATTTAATAGAAATTTTAATAGTTGTGTATAATGTGGATGTAAAGTCGAGTTTTGCAGTGTTTTTACCACTTGTTTTCCTTCTCGGTATATTTTCTCCTCTTAATCGTTTTAAGTGTCACAATGCCCAGCACATTTCTAAATCTACAGGATTTACTGAAGAAAAGTATATAACATTTCTATTATTTTTTCCTTATTTACCACTTGCAAAATTCAATTTAAAACCGAGACAACACCGTAGAGTTATATTTAGGGCTGTCACGTGACACAGGGGAATCCCCCTGGTGAATTTTTTTTTCTTAGCTACCAGACACCTACCAGATATTAAAAGAATACAGCTTTGAACTAAAGAAAGAACGTTTAAGCTGTAATTGAGGGTTGAATGCCAGGCACCGTAAAAATGGAATATTTTCAGCGCGACGTCAGCGTGGAGCACCTTAACGCAGCCGCGGATGCACGGACAGATACAAAATTTTCTGTTTAAGTGTTCTCCAAATACATACGTCTATTCTTGACCAGAATAAATTACCATATTATAATTTATAATAATAACCATATGATAGGCCTGAAATAAATTCATAAAAAGTAGATTTAGACAGTTTTTACTTGATTCAATCAAATGGGATTCCCGTGGAACATATCATTTGTGTATCACGTGATACCTCACGGTGAAATATGAAAGTATTGATTTAGTATGATTTGGCCAGGAAGAAGAAGCTTCTATTGCTGACCAGAAACCCGAGTGAATAATACCGGTACAAAACCGATATTTAAATATATATATACTTCATATACTTCATAATACATAAATGGATAATGATTCCATGTTGCAGATACATGTATTCGAAATAGCAGAAGAACAAGAATGCAATCTTCAACAAAACCATACAACAGTATTCACATTGAAACACACCCCACACAATTACATAATATGACGACAGACAATACGTAACCCCTCCCCCCACCCCCGATCATAGATCATAGATCATAGCCCCGCCCACGGAAAACAGAAGTTTTACGAGAAAACCAACTAATGTAGAGAAAGGAACATGATGAACCCCTGCGATTCCAATTAAAGATACATACAACATCCTGGTACTTCTCATCGGTAGTAAGCTTTGACGTTTCCGGAACCTCTGGCATGGTTTCACGTTTTACTCTATCCGGGAATGACAAAAGGCTACAGGAATCGGATTCAGAGTCTGTTCTTATCTGCAAAAGAAGTCAGAAATACTTTTTAACATTATTGGTTATATCACAGGGGTTTTTGTATCGCAATATATGTCATGACCCTTTCTTCTCAACTCGAGATCACTATGTGTGTTCCGCTCCATCGTAATATTTGAATTAAATTTAATACCGTGTAATAATAATGTGTTTTTTTTAAGATATTCCCTTTACTCTTCTGTAAAGATTAAAACATTATATATAAGAATGAGTTGGAGAAAGTACATTTTCTTTAAGTATAAAGGCCACAATTTTGTGAGACGTAAGCTGAACACGTGTCTTGAGCATGAAAATTGGTTTGAAATTTTCTTCAAGAAGGTATAGGGTTGGAACACTTCCGTATTACTGTAATAAGAATCAATTGCACTGCCCTGTCATTAGGGTAGATTTGTAATAAATGTTGTAATAAATAGTTATCAGTAAGCAGTGAGTGAGATTCAAAGAAAAAGTCAAAATTAGAATCCAAATATCAAAATCAGTGGTGTTACAAAACTTTAAAAGTACAAAACATAAATGTTAGGAGATTCCAAATCCGCAAATGCCCAAATTTAATGTCAACAACAGAGCACACTCTCACCAGACGAGAAAAGTAGAACAAACAAACAAACAAACAAACAAACAAATGTAAGTATTATACCTTAATAGCATTCCTGGTGGTCAGGTACTTCATCTCCTCCGTGGATCTTACGGGTAGGTCTATATAGATCATAGCCCCGGGGGAGGGGCTTGGTCCGTTATTGTCCACTGTGTACCGCTGGATGAAGCTGATGTAGCCGTTCCTGGACACTGTAAATTTTGCCTGCTCGGGGTTGGAAATTCTGAAAATGTATACAATTTGAATTTACAAATGTCTGGACTTTCTATATACTGAAGTTTAAAGTTCATGATATAGAGAAAGACGAAGTGTTCAACCATGGTGCCAGAGAGAATCAGCCTTCTTGACAGAAATATATACTAGCACATGCGGTGCTCCAGACATATAAAACCAACTATATACAACACAATGACAAGTTGCTACTGCAAACAATTTTAGATTGAAAATTATTCATAGATAGTCTGTCTTTGAACACAGATGGTTGGCGCAAAATGAACACATAGAAAAAGGAAAAGGGAATTCCTTGTTTGTCTTTCGATGATGCTCATAGACCTCTCTAACTCATGAGAAAAACGTTTTGTGCCCTATAAGAAATTTATACGAGTACACATAGAAATATGACAACAATCACTCTTTCGATTGATATATATCTTTGATAGGCAGATGAAATTAAGAATGGCAAAACAACTCCCACCCTTAAAGAGCACACCAACTCACCCACTGATGATTACGTCCGATCGTAGTCGAATATTTGCCCTTTGAGAGGCAAAATTATCGCTGGCATCCTGATCTCTAGAGCCTTCAGCATTGTCCCTAACGGTGGCGTTTATTTGTATGCTTTGGCTGAATGCTGTAGAATTAGAATTCTGAGGCAGTATGCGTTCTCTGGAGGCATCAAACCGAACACTGAACGTCCCTCTGATATTGATTAGGATCGGAGTTTGGAAATCACACTGGACTGTTGTTCTGTTCTCAAGCCTGGAGCAGGACACTCGGACATTACTGATAGATGTGTCTTGGTCAAATCCCCTGAACGCCGTGTTGGCCGATGGTTCAATGATGACGGATGCAGCGTATGCAGGCTCTCCCATGTTACTAATTGTAACTCTGGCAACGATTTCTCTGGTTTCTCCCAAAATGACATCCTGATTGTCCATGGACATGTCTATTTTTAGATTTGAGTTACAAGTGGTGGCGCAACCGGTATCAAATTTTGTCTGCAGCGAAATGAAAGTAACAACGTAAACGTTAGGGATTTGAAACGTAATGCACATGAGTTCATACATAATAATCATTCAAGCTAGAGATAATCAGTACAAATGATCATTAATATGAGCATTTCAGATAAATATTTTCATTAGTTAAGAACATAAGTTGTTCTAGGTATCAACAGAAACTAAACTGCAAGAAAGTATAAATTGTCTTCAAGAAGGGATAGAGTTGGAACACTTCCGTATTTTTCCTCAGTTTCACAGACTGATCAACAATGTGTTTCCAAGAAAATAACATATCTAGGTATGTCATAATGATTGAACAAAATAGAATGACTAAGATACATACAGTCATAGTGCGTTCTTTAGCGATGTCGTTAGCTAACACTGGCGTAACACTCTCGGAACTGTTACTTAGCTCGAAGTTGACTGAAAACACAAGCTGCTCTGCTATTGATTGGAAGAAATAGCGATCTAAAGTCTGAAAGAAAAAAAAAGCACAAAAAGTTTAGATGAAAATACTGATTCCAAGTCTCATAGCCAAACTTACAAAGTGACCATGGTGGAGACTTGTTCATTGCTGATTATGGACAGGCTCCAAATAGTCAGTAGAGCATAAAATGCTATTGCTATTTGAGCACGATTTCTGTAAATATGCCACATGCCTCTTGCTTGCCGAATGTAGCCTCTTTGAAAATGCTTACCGTAAGCTAATTATGCGCAATGGAAATACGTTTTCTGGCTCACAAATTACGGAACAACTTACATTAAAAGCTATATTTCGACTGCCTAGGTAAAAGTTTGCCGCATATTGACCACAGATGCAACGTCATACTGGAACTGTAACATTCTTTCCTGTACACACCCTTCTCGACAAATGTCGGAACTCAACATATTAGCTTTTAGGTGATGAATGCTAAAAGATCGTTTTGTTCTACGCGATCTGTATTTTGAGTCAGACAAATAAGTCCTTAGCTGTAGGCAGAATCAATCTAGTACGCCTCCATCCTAGGAGGACACTCCGACTTTGATAAAATACATGTATGTTGTATCTTCGGGTAAGGCTGACCTTCGTGTTTATATGATGTGATATTACTGTCCGCTTTTCTAGTCTCAAACGAGTATTCTCCGATCTTTCACTATTTGGGGATCTCCTCCTTATCCTAAATTGTTTTGCTTTGTTGTTTACAAACATTTGTATACCTATTGATTGTGATATTTTGATTCTGTTGTTGGGTTTCTGTTTGTCTTTCATTCACTGATTGCAGTAGATTGTTGGGACAGATGATTTTCAGTAGTGACCACAACTTTGTATGTGTCTTCTTCCTCATGGTCAAAAGATTTAGGCCCACGTAAGAATCAGGCAGGGGGGGGGGGGGTAAATAAAAAATTATGCAAAACTTTTTATTTCTGTTTTGAGACGTATATGTTGTACAAATCAAACATATGATATTCATTTCTCAAGGTGGCGATGTTTAAGCGAGATATATTCACCTCATAATGTAAAAAAGGAATATGAAGGTCAAAAAAAAAAAAAAAAAAAAATGGCGGGATATTTTTCTCTATATTATTCATTCAAATTTGCTGCCCTTATAACTTTCTTCACCATCCAAGTATGAGGAAAATTTCATCAGAACATTCATATGGAGGCTGATTTGAAGATATTTCAAGAGAAAAAAGTTCTGCAAAAATTTCAAGGTTATTCAACTGCCTGATCCTTACGTTGACCTGTACTTAAGGTTTCAGTGTATAGAATGTAGATGCTTGTAAGTATCTTCTTGAAGATGCCAAGATGACACTCCAAATGTATCTTTTGTTCAGTCTAGGGAAAGAAATCTTTAATCGCGCTATCTACGATTATGCAGAATCTAAGATAGCGTGGCGATCATGACTATGTAGAAATCTAGCACAAGCATTTCAAACTTGCTTCGAAATTCATTTTTTCTACTTAAAAATACATGCATTCTTTTACCTTAACATTATTGTTTATAGAGTTTATAATCAAAGATAAAAAATGTCTTTGACTGTTGCTTTGTTTGATTCGACCTTTTTAGTTTTGAAATATAATTCTCGTATTGTATCGTTTCAAATTTGTGTAATCAAATCACCGTTCATTGGTAAATGAAAACGTTAAACATCAT
Source organism: Pinctada fucata (assembly GCA_028142955.1). Classification (NCBI taxonomy): domain Eukaryota; kingdom Metazoa; phylum Mollusca; class Bivalvia; order Pterioida; family Pteriidae; genus Pinctada; species Pinctada fucata. The sequence goes on along the minus strand of AP027114.1, from coordinate 6,566,117 downwards.
AACAAAAGAATGACAAAAGTAATTGTGTATTTTCAACTCACATCCTTTTTATAATATTGATTTCCTAAATCTCCGAAGTATTATGTGGTTTTGCGACTGCAGTGTACTGAAGTCACTCAAAAGTAGTACTATGTCCCAGTCAATCCTTGTCCAATGTAATTAAGCTGCTGGCTAGACGTTCGAGGAAGTCAGATATTGGAATACACAGTCTAAGTGCATACAGCAATATCTGACTTCCTCGTCTACAGTTAGCAGCTTACAATGTCCAGACAGGGATTGATTGGGGACATTGTTCTACTTTTTTAGTGACTTCGGTAATTCTCTCTTAAACACTGCAGTCGCTAAACGATATAATACGTCGGAAATGTAGGAGTGTTATAAAAGGATACACTGTGATTTTTGTCATTCTTTGGTTTCCTTCTTTTGTAATGATGTTTAAATGTTGTTTTCATTTACCAATAAATGGTGATAAACTCCTTCAGACATGTTCGAAAGAAGGGAGGAGATCTCCAACAAGACCCCACTGCAGCATCAACACCAAAACACCAAAACACCCCGATGGAAAAACTCAAAAGACGAGTACAGCACGAGACGGAAAAGAGACACACGACGTGTAAACATCAAACACAAAAGACTACACATAAACCGACGAGACCAATGGGCAACCGGTGCCGACTTATGACTTTGGACTATTTTCATTAAAGTTTTTTTCCCAAGTTCATTTGAGCGGAGATGCAATACCATATGCTTACTATAAATACATATGGAGTTCGACGTTTAGGTATTCTCATTTTTTTTAATGGAATACACAAGGAATCTTTACAAATCGTTGAATTTGATTACAAATATTTTGATTGCTTGCTTTGGTTCCTGTCTTTGATTTATCTTAATTTTGTTTGCATTCGGTTTATGATTTTTTGAACTATCGATTTTGTACTGTGTATGGATATATGGTCATTATCCATATTTGTAATTGGGAAACGATACAATACGAGAATTCTATTTCATTCAAAGCTAAGCTTTTGAATTAAAAAAAGAAAAATAATTATTACACAAATTTCCAAAGTATAACTTACATTTACTCTTGCATATACCCTTTCACATGTTTCTCCTGTTTTTGACACCGATAGCTCTGTTCTGTTAAACATATCCGTCCTATCAACTCCATTTAGGAACAAATTGACACGACTTGGCTGACGCTTGCTTGTTTTCAAAGTATCTGCCCTTATCCAGTAGTCAATTACTGTTGTGAAAGAAATTCAAATTTATACCAAAAAAAAAAATCTTTCTTAATAACATTTTTCTTTCAAACTGAAATTGAATGTCTTGGTTTGGCCCTGTATTCCTGATTAACACATCGTAGATTTAATTTGAACAAAGACTTATCGCTAATTGTGGTGAAAAGAATTTATGAATTAAGAATATTATCTTGGATGCAAGCAGGAGATGCTTACTCTTCCTTGGCATCTTGTCTCACTCCCCATATCGAGAGTTGGCTTCTTTTCATATGGTGGAGGTTTTTGTTTGTTTGCTTTGGTTCCTCTTTTATCCTGATTTTGTATGCCTTCGTTTTCTGATTTTCTGAATTATCGATTTTGTGCTGTATACAGTGATATGGTCATTATCCATATTTGTCATCATATTGAAATATTTGTTCTGTTGTAATAGTTTAGTGTACCATGCGCGCATATTAATAAATAATGCATCATCAGTGATTATCATGGTCGCATAGGGGATAGGAAATATCTTAGAACAAATTTCTAATCATGACCTAGAATGTATGTTAAGGAGTCAGTACGCCATGAGGGAGCTTTTGACTACCACAGAAATGTATACATGTGCATATACTTACATATTCCTGAGTTAACTCCTCTGCCGGTAAAGGAGAAGCACAAGCTGAGTGTGACACATGGTAGACTTGTGTTTCCTGTACTACAATCCTGATTGGTGGAGTTTAATGGGACGTTAGGGGGCACTGTAAATCTGGTTGTCAGGACGATAATTGGCCTTGACCTCAGTATCACGGTATGGTCTGACTGATAAGCCCCTACTGCAAAGTCTGAAGTATATGAGGTAAGAGTATGAAAGAAAGGATATATCAGCATCTCCTATTTGTAAAAGAATTCATAGTGCGATAACATGAACTTTATTCATTGAATACGATTTGTAAATATGTTTATAAAAAAAAAGATTAAAGATTTCTTTTTTCAAAATCTAGCGTAAAACATTGATATTTTATAAGATATTGACTTCGAGAACTTCTATCCGAAACACGTGTCTGGTGCATAAAAATTGGTTTAAAATATTGTTCAAGAAGGTATAGAGTTGGAACACTTCCATCTTTTTTGTAGTTTTCTGGTGATACTGTTCTTAATGCAATAAAAAAATTAAAAACGCGTTTATTTATAGAGAAAGAAGGGGATCTCCAACAACACCAGGTTGCAGGACCAACAGCAAAACCCCAAAACAACCATTGCAAAAGCACAAAGCAGACACGCACAGAAAGAGACACAAATGGTACAAGACACGTCAAATAACATAGAAACATCAAACAAAATGACCACACATTAGCCAACGAGACCAATAGAGACTATAATGTTTAAATACCTACCTTTGTAAGAATTGTCATCGACGTCCAGTGTTGACTTTGAAAGATAGAATCCGAAAGCTCTTAAGCCAGAATCAATGGCAGCGGCCATAATTTTCTGGGAATACTGCGCAGGCAAACGGGCCTCGTCGCCATTGAAAATGTAGATAGCGCCACGTCCACTGTCTTCGTAAGGAGCACCGACTGCGAGATCTGGGAAATAAACTTCAAATTAGCATTATGCTTGACCATGAGGACTTAAAAAATCGTCCTTTGCATGAACAAGAGCGTTTGTATGATACTCTGTTTTGTCATAGAAAAATGATTCAAAATGTAAGTCAAACAGCATAAAATGAAGCATGATATCTACCAGAGAACAGTTTAAAGGCACAAAATAAATCAGAAAAACTCTTTGAAATTATTGCTATATTGTATAAACGTGGATGATACTCTTCAAGGCCAAACAGAGAGACATCACCTTTAACATTTTATATATAGTCCCTCGCAAATGTGATGATAGATACAAAATATTGTTCAACATGTTCTACTAATTATTTTTTCTGCAAAGGGTAAGACAGGCTTAAAATCTGAACAATTATAACTACTGAATCCTACCTGTAAAATTATCAGCATTAATGTCTCCTAGCGAGGCCAGACTCTGTCCAAATCTGGAACCGGCTTCAGTCGATCCACGGAACTCGGTCAAGGAATCCACTAAATAGGCGGCCTAAGGAATAATAAATTCAAAAATTCAATGCCGTACTAAAACTTTTAAAATTGTCAATAACGTTCCAGAGGGAACAAATAATTAAAAACTGTTAAAAAGAACTCTTAATTACCATTTATTTGGTAATAAAGAATTCTTTTTAACAGTTTTTAAAACTTTTAAATTAGACACTTCTCATGTCTCACATCGGAATGTTTTTCACTGCGAGGTTCGCAACCGTTCCAATGGAAATTATAATGATTTTGCCTTAACTTTGAGACCGAATAACTGATAGGATTGTTTTTAATTTTTGCATATGATGTTACACAATAAAGAGAGAGAGAGAGTAAAAAATTATTTTATCTAACAAACAAGTTACAAGATGGCACTTTGAATTGATCCCTCACATTTTAACTTTTCGTCGGGTTTCGTGTGTACGAAGTTCGTAGGGTGACAATGGTTTGTTATTGAGAAAGCTGTAATCAATTAATTATATTTACCGTTCCGTCTCCATAATAGACATAGAATGCTCCAACTTCATAAGCACCATTATCACCTGTCCTGAGGGGTGCACCAACAATGACGTCATCACGACTGTCACCATTAATATCTGTTACTAAAATACTTTGACCAAATCCGCTGCCGACCTGTACAAAACATTTTCTATATATATATATCTAGCATAAACTTTTTTAGTCGTTTAATTGTTGTTAAGTTGGCACCGAAAACCTATGGCTCTCATTTGTTTATGTGTAGTTTTTTGTCATGGGCATAGTCATATCCATATGTATTACAGTATTTTGTTAAGAATGTTCAATGGGAGCAGAACCTGAAATTTGGACATTTTTCGTTTTGTTAGAGTTTGTAACACACGTGTATATATGTTATCGTAATTTGTATAACGGGGAACTTCATGTAGCAACAAAATGAGCACGTATCTAACAATCAAGTTTACTTCCTCCTTTACTTTGTGTAGGTGTAGCACTGTTCAGACTTCAAAAGGGTCAGTGGGTCATAAGATAGGAACACTTGTAATGGATTTAAAGTCCTTTTTGGAGTGTGAACGTTAAATTGATTTTCCAAGAAATATTGCAGCATAAGTGTATTCAGTATACTGATGTTTTGGATTTTCATGGCAGAAATTTACAAATTACCAAGAAACTTTTAGGACAAGGTTTTCGCTTTCACAAACTAGTAAAGACTTTCTGGAAATTTTACAAAAATTATTGTCAACTTCTTCTGAAATTCGGACCAATACAGGCAACAGAGTATATTTCTTTGGGTATTTCACAACCTGCATTTTATGGTGACATTATTAACAAGATAAGAAGGATCTAAGATAGACAACATCACTATCGAAAATGCGTCAGAATCATCAAACGCCTTTTATACCATGGGTATGATCCTAATGTCACCAGACGGACACTAGGCATGGTACTTGACCAATCTACAGTCTTGTACAAGCGCATTCTTAAAACTTGCACTCTGACTGACTGTGACGACGGGACTCCATGACGGGCCCTATCCAAACCTCTTTAGAGTAGACAGGGCCCCGACCACCTGTCCTCTCTGAATATCAGTCGGACTCCTCGGGTGATAACATACATGAGCTCGCGGCGGCAGAGCACGGATTGTATTACGTACGCCCTCTTTTTATATCCATTTACATATTCATCTGTGTTGCTTGGGCCCCTGCGTTTTGCGGTCTTGTTTGTGTGTGGTCATCTGACAGTGAGGAGGTTTTTTACACCACAATTGTACGTTCTTCGAGACCTCTGGGTAATCGGAAAAGTTGGAGGGTTGTGCGCACGTAATCCAGGATAACCATACCTTCTGCTATTTCCGTGGCAGATGGCCGTCCTAAGTCGGCACCGGTTGCCCATTGGTCTCGTTGGTTTATGTGTAGTCCTTTGTGTTTGATGTTTCTGTGTTGTGCGTTGACGTTCCTTGTCCCTTACGCGTCTCTTTGTGCTTGTCTGCTTTGTGTTTTTGCATTGGGTGTTTTGGGGTTTTGCTGTGGGTGCTACAACCTGGTGTTGTTGGAGATCCCCTCCTTTGTTTCATATTAACTTCCGCAATACTCTTTCCTTTCATATACCAACATCATTTATATGTTTGTCGAAATTATGGATTCTCAAGAGTCAAGAAACGAATTATACCCCTCCTATCTTTCACACAATCATCAAATTCTAAAGCATTATTAATCAAAGGGAAAACAAAAGGAGATATGCTGTGATTTTTTTCTTCGGGATGGCTTGATTTAGCCATATAATAAGAACAATGTTTTGTCATAATCAGTTAAGATTTCAACTAAACAAAACAGTTACTGAGATTTGTTTAGCAGCATTGTCATCTTTGGCGGTTTTCTGTCAAATTTCTGAAAATATGCATAAAATTACCTGAATGTACATGCATTGTCATAAATTTGTCATTGCTAACGTTTAATCGCTGGACGAATCGTAATAACTTATCTCAATAATAATACGGAATCATTCCAACTCTTTAACCTCATGAAGAAAATTTCAAACAAATTCTAATGTACCAGACATGTGTTTCAGATAGTTAAATTCTCATCAGCAATGCTTCCAACCAAAGTGATTTTCAGACACAGCCGAAATTCAATTCAGTAGCGCCCTCTGGTTTTGTGTTTTTGAATTAAAATTTGTTGCCCATTAGTCTCGTTGGTCTTTTGTGTTTCATGTTTCTATGATGTGAGTTGGTCCTTATCCTTTTTGCTTCTCTTTTAGTGGATGTCTGCTCTGTGTTTTTGCATTGGGTGTTTTGGAGATTTGCTGTGGGTGCTGCAACCTAGTGTTGTTGGAGATCCCCTCCTTTCTTTCAATTACTTTGCAGAGAGTGCGCGGCTGTAAATTTCCCGTAGGATCGATTCAGTAGCAGCGTTAAATTAATTCGATAACCAAAATAACATTCGATTACGTTGACTAAAAAAAAGTATCAGAATTTTAATACCACATTTTTTCACATTTTTTTTTAACAAAAAGCAGCCCTCATAAAATAAAATGTAAAGTACTGTGCTCCACATTTATTGTACACAGGTAAGAATCTCCTTTATCTAAAAGATGATGCAGAATTTTCAAATTGTTGAAAATTACTTCAAACTCCATCAGAATCTATGTCTATCTGTAGAATTTTTACTTTTCCCGGACACTTAAAATTTCTAGCTATATTTTTAATACAAGAATGGATTTTATATATTTGTTTACATATAAATACCTTAAATTGTTACAATTTATCGTTCCAGCAGTTTGCTAGCTGGCAACAGGCTCGGGCAGTTCTTTTGGTTCTCTTTTATTTTGTCTCAGTCGAACTTGAAATTACGTGTTTCTGTCTAGCGAGGGGTTTGACAGTAAGTGTTTTAAAAGTGTTTCCCTGACATGATCGCCATACCACTTTCTATAAAGACATAACCTCAGACAGTGCATGTTTTATAAATTGGTTTCATTTTCGTACGAGAACATCGATGGCTGGTGCAGCTAGCCAAACAGGGGATGCTTACTCCTGGTACCTGGTCCCACCTCTAGCTTGCTAGGGGTCCGTCGATGCTCAGTTTGGAGCCCTATTGTGAGTGCTGTTGAGACTGTAGTTAGGATCTTCCCATCTCATGTGTTTCTGTCTAGTGGAAAAAAAACGTGTTAAGTTTGATACTACCTACCTCTCTGCCTACGAACTGCTTTCTTTGTTGTGCTCGCGGACTAATGGTGGAAAGAAACGTCTCCAATAGTGTTACCTAAAAATGGATTCAATATTACATCATAATAGAACAACACGTCAAGATTGGTAGATGAACAATGTTTCAACATCCTTTCTAATCTTCTGTAAAAATCATTCACAATTATTTTATTATATTATACCAGAATAAAAATACTAGTAATTATGAAATGGACCGAGATGGTTTTTTCCCAAGATTTCCATGTGCTTTACGGCATGATTAAGATACAAACGTGTCCCAATATTGAATCTATAAGCTTTTATACTTATCTATATCTTATATAATACTTGTGTTTTTAACTGTCGAATGTTAAACGTCTTTTAATTCAATAGCATCATTTAAAACCTGATAAATTTACAACATGGACCAGACATGCACGTTTCGGGTACTAAACCCTCGTCAGTGAAGTTTGTTTCTAAGATATACATAGCATTGTTTGAAACTCTCTATCTTCATATTTAACATTTGACAACATTTGAGCTAAGCAAACCACAAGCTCTGAAATTGCTTGTCTTATTTATGAAGAATCTGTCAAGAAACCGTCTTCATGGATCCGGCATCCTACAAAAGCTGAACAAAATATGTGGCGCGGCTTACCGGCTTAGATGGCAATTACCCAGGAAGCGTAGTGGTTAGCGTGCCCGGCTAACATGCTAGATGGCATGTTGATCATAGTATCAGGTCGTATTGGTTCTGATTTTGATTGTCCATACCACGAGATGCAACGAGTCGAAAACTTCTCGATTCTGTTCGATTTCGAATGTGACTCGATTCGCGGTTTTCTTGGGTTTTTTTAGCTCACCTGAGCGAAGCTAAAGTGAGCTATTGTCATACTTTTAACATCTCGACATCTCCTCTGCAACCGCTGCACAGAATTTCATGAAACTTTACAGGAAGGAGGTACTCAAGGTCCTCTACCAAGTTTGTGTTTTTCGTGTCGATCGGTCAACAAATATGGCCGCCAAGGGCTCTGATTGGCTGATACATTTTCGACATCTCCTCTGCAACCGCTGCACAGTATTTCATGAAACTATACGGGGAGGAAGTACTCAAGGTCCTCTACCAAGTTTGTGTTTTTCGTGCCAATCGGTCAACAAATATGGCCGCCAAGGGCTCTGATTGGCTGACACATTTTCCACATCTCCTCTGCAACCGCTGCACAGTATTTCATGAAACTATACGGGGAGGAAGTACTCAAGGTCCTCTACCAAGTTTGTGTTTTTCGTGCCAATCGGTCAACAAATATGGCCGCCAAGGGCTCTGATTGGCTGACACATTTTCGACATCTCCTCTGCAACCGCTGCACAGAATTTCACGAAACTTTACAGGAAGGAAGTACTCAAGGTTCTCTACCAAGTTTGTCTTTTTCGTGCCGATCGGTCAACAAATATGGCTGCCGAGGGCTCTGATTGGCTGATACATTTTCGACATCTCCTCTGCAACCGCTGCACAGAATTTCACGAAACTTTACAGGAAGGAAGTACTCAAGGTCCTCTACCAAGTTTGTGTTTTTCGTGCCGATTGGTCAACAAATATGGCCACCGAGGCCTCTGATTGGCTTACACATTTTCGACATCTCCTCTGCAACCGCTGAACAGAATTTCATGAAACTTTAAAGGAGGAAGTATTCAAGGTCCTCTACCAAGTTTGTGTTTTTTCGTACCGATTGGTCAACAAATATTGCCGCCGAGGGCTCTGATTGGCTGACACATTTTCGACATCTCCTCTGCAACCGCTGCACAGAATTTCATGAAACTTTACAGGAAGGAAGTACTAAAGGTCCTAAACCAAATTTGTGTTTTTCGTGCCGATCGGTCAACAAATATGGCTGCCGAGGGCTCTGATTGGCTGATACATTTTCGACATCTCCTCTGCAACCGCTGCACAGAATTTCATGAAACTTTACAGGAAGGAAGTACTCAAGGTCCTCTACCAAGTTTGTGTTTTTCGTGCCGATCAGTCAACAAATATGGCCACCGAGGGCTCTGATTGGCTGACACATTTTCGACATCTCCTTTGCAACCGCTGCACAGAATTTCATGAAACTTTACAGGAAGGAAGTACTCAAGGTCCTCTACCAAGTTTGTGTTTTTCGTGCCGATCGGTCATTAAATATGGCCGCTGAGGGCTCTGATTGGCTGATACATTTTCGACATCTCCTCTGCAACCGCTGCACAGAATTTCATGAAACTTTACAGGAAGGAAGTACTGAAGGTCCTCTACCAAGTTTGTGTTTTTCGTGCCGATCGGTCATTAAATATGGCCGCTGAGGGCTCTGATTGGCTGATACATTTTCGACATCTCCTCTGCAACCGCTGCACTGAATTTCATGAAACTTTACAGGAGGGAAGTACTCAAGGTTCTCTACCAAGTTTGTGTTTTTCGTGCCGATCGGTCAACAAATATGGCCACCGAGGGCTCTGATTGGCTGACACATTTTCGACATCTCCTCTGCAACCGCTGCACAGAATGTCATGAAGCTTTACAGGAAGGAAACTCAAGGTCCTCTACCAAGTTTGTGCTTTTCGTGCCCGATCGGTCAACAAATATGGCCGCCGAGGCCTCTGATTGGCTGACACATTTTCGACATCTCCTCTGCAAATGCTGAACAGAATTTCATGAAACTTTACAGGAAGGAAGTATTCAAGGTCCTCCAACAAGTTTGTGTTTTTTTGTGCCGATTGGTCAACAAATATGGCCGCCGAGGGCTCTGATTGGCTGACACATCTCCTCTGCAACCATTGCACAGAATTTCAGGAAACCTTGCAGCAAGCAAGTACTCAAGGTCCTCTGCCAAGTTTGTGTTTTTCTTCTCGATAGGTCAACAAATATGGCTGTCAAGGGCTTTGATCTGTAGAAGTATTTTTGTGACTTTTAACCCTTTGCCTGCAACTCAGGTGAGCGATTTGGCCCCCTTGGGCCTCTTGTTTTTTTTTTCTCGATTCGAGTTAATAATGATAGAATTTTCCTTGAACATTTAATTTCTCATCCTTTCACTTAGTACACAATTGCATTAAAAATACAGGTGATGTGTCATGAGTGTAGGGAATGTATGATGTTTATGTATCATGTGAATATAAGACTTTTTCATGGTCCTATATGAAAGATACATCGGTTCCACCCAAGGGGTCTCAACATCATGTAAAACCCTAGGCATGCCGAGGTTTTTTTTCCCTAATTTTGAGACCCCGAGGCTGGAAACGATGGATCTTTCATAGAAGAACATGAACGATTATTTTTCTCTCATATCTAGGTGTCAAAGTCAAAACTGAAAGAAAAAAGACGAACTTTGAAAAAAATATCAAGTTGCTCTAATCGCAAAAAATTGCGATATTCGAAATCAGCGCCCCCGAAAATAAGAATAAACTACGAATATTAGGTTTTTCAAAATATAACGCAAGGAAACATTGCAAAACGACCTTTAAATTTATGTTTTATTGCCACGTCACCGCTAGCTTGTTTGTTTTGCGAGATAAAATCATGACGTCACAACAGCGTAAACAATCGAAACAATCGAAACAATATCGCCACGTGATCGCGTGATATGTGATACAGCTGTCACGTGATACGTGATACAGATGTTTCTTACATAGCTGTATGTTAAACGTCTCTGTAACACATACGCGGGTATGAGAGAAAATATTATTCAATATATCATTGACTTATTTCATTATCAGTATATTTTGATTTATTAAACTATCAGTTTTTATTTACTGGCCATGCACTCGCAACAGTAAGTAATCTTCAATCTCATGAAGTTTTGCTGAAAACCTGAAGAAGAAGAAGAACCCCCATCCCCCTTTCCACAATATCCTTCTGGAGATATATATTCGAGTACACAAAAACAGATGCATGACTGTTAAGTTTTTCAATCATGCATAGGTAAGAATATTATTAAGAGTCATTGCAATATGGGGCGGCACTAGGCGAAATGCGACAAACGTCGCCGGTTCGAATTTCCTCTGATCATGTATTTACTTACAAATTGCTATGTAAACAATAAAAGCTATGACATATTTTAGCTGTAGTACGATCTGCCATCTCACTTTAACCATGTAACTATAAAAGTTTCATGCAATCTTAACTCCCCCCCCCAAATAAAAACCAAAAAATTATTTTAATTTAATAAATGATAAAAAACCCAACGATTTTCTACATGAAGTGAAGTTTCCATGACCTCGGTTGAACCACAGGCACATGTAGAAAAAGCGTCAATATCCTGTATGATGCCCCTTTATAGGTAATAAGAGAATAGAAATACAAGGCTTCCGACGAATTTTTCAGCTAGTAGTAGCATCAGTCTGCAATTTTTGCATTTGAAGGGCAAAATGGGGTATGACCATATAGATTGTTTCCTATACCTCCTTAAACATCAATAATTCACTCAAAAAAATCTCATAACAGATATGAAAATAAAGAATATGAACCTTGACCAACGGAAACTCCACAAGACAATTTCTATCTATTATGGAATTGAGTCCCCATGAATTCGGTTGAACATGTTGCTTAATTTTCGTGCAGTTTTTGTAAGAAGCTGTAAAATAAACAAAAGTGATATTCTAGGAGATATATAAAACCCTTAGAGTGCTTTTCCACTACTGAAGGATGTTTTCAACAATTATCTATGACCACAAGGTTTAACGTAACCATGTCTGTTTCCTAAGGTCAATAATAACATCTCCTAGAATATCCTGCACTGACTGAATCTTTATAGCTGAATTCAGAACCTTTTTTGCATCATAAGACTATTCGACTTGAATCTTTTTCTGACCGCTGCGGCTCGCGATTCAAGGCGGAGCTAAGATGTCACGGAATTGGTGCACCACGGTGAATCGTTGCATCTCTAAATTACCGCAACATGTGGGGTTATTACTATAGTCTTTAAGAGAAAATGGTATGTGTAGAGGAATGGGTTTGTAACAAAGCCATAATATCTCGCCCCTGTGTTTTTGATGGTTATAGATCGTATTCATTCTATACTACATACCGCGCCAACCGGTCCGTTGGAACTAGTGTATCCGGGAGATCCTACCACGACTTGCGGCATCGGCGTCAGTCCGTTTCCGAAACGCCCGGATGCCACTGCGTAACCTACAGGCGATATAACATGCATGAGAGAATCACATGATATAACAATATTTCCTTGTGTTTCTCAGTTAATATAATAATAATCTAACAAGTAGTGAGCACCGCTATTGACATTGACATTATTTTTTTCTCCCTTAAGTTATCAAAATGCCAACACCACAAACGACAATGTTTTTTGTATCTATGCAACGTTTGATTATCAGAATAATTAAATTTGAAGGTAATCACGCAAATGTTGTTTTAGGAAATCAATTCTTTTAACGAATCCTTTAAAAAAAACTTTTAAAAACATAATCTGACCCATATAAGATCCTGACGTCATAGTGTTATCGGTGTCTGGTGAATCCCTCACTGTTAATTTATCCACAAAGCTAGTACTGTCGTCTTCCTCCTTGTACAAAGAAAATCCTCCTATTGATAAAATAATGAAGAGTTTTATCTGAAAAGTTGGTTAATAATGAAAGGAAAAAAGTGAATGTTTCAACCAAGTTAGATTCCATCGCAACAATATATAATTATTTGAATTTTATTAGAATAAATAAAATAGAAATTCATATGTAAGTGGCGCCGTAGTCAATTGGGCGTCAACTCATTCGATTCATTTGAGTTGCGCCATCCATGATAATTTCGTTTTTACATGTGGAGATAACTCGTGGGAGTATGTTCCGTGTGTTAGCTATTGAAGATCTCCACTTTATCTTTATTTTGTAAGTCTTTTTCAAAGTTTTGGATGACAATTGATTGTGAGATTTGTTTTATTATGTCCTTGACTTTATGTTTGAATTTCACTCACTAATACACAAATAATTGAAACCTGAGGAACAAATGGAAAGGAAATAAAATCTACCTAAAAGAAAAACTTGAAGAATAATCATATCATGTTTCCCAGCAATGGTGTAGATCTAAATTGCATTTGCTAGCTTGCAACAAATATACTAAAGCTAAGTGAACGATACTGGACTTAGAATGTTTAAATTCTTCAAATTCGTTAGCATTATTTACAGCTTGGACCAGACATGCACGTTCACGGTATTTAACTATCGTCAGTGATCCTTAATCTAAACAATGAAATATGGCCGAAATTTTGTGAAAATTATGTTCAAAATATACCGAAAGACATAGCAAGATGGCTGGGATATAATGCTACAGGACCCAGGTTTCAGAAATTTAAGAAAATTTTGTTATCAGAAATTTCCGAATGCGTTTGAAGAAACGATCAACCGAAATTGATAGAACTTGGCTACATGTGCCCTCAGGGACTCCTGGTCCACCAGCAGTGACACTCTCCAAGTGGTACAGATGTTAAACGTCTTCAAATTCATTAGCATCATTTACAAGCAGATAAATTTACAACATGGACAAGGCATGCACGTTTCGGGTATTTAACCCTCGTCAGTGATCTGACCCTAACCTTCGAATGAAGCCTGACCCTAACAATCCAATGAAATTTCACAGTTCATGATTGATATATTGTGATACGGGTGTCTTATAACGACCATATAATTTTCTCAGCGACATTCCTTTATGAACAGGAATAAATTATGAACAGGAATTAATAAAGAAATAGTTTTAATGATACCAGGTTCCAAAGGGAAACAATACATGCTTGCATGGGAAATCGATCAATGCAATTCTATATCCAATAATTCTACATAACGGACAACAATGGTGATGGTACACTGCCAATTGTGCCTCATATGAAATTCATGTGAAGATTTTTACATGAACTTTACATGAAAGTTCGCATGAAATTTATGTGAAACGAGCATGAACATGAATTTTTTTCACATGAAATTCATGTGAAGATTTTTACATGGATGTTATGTAAATTCAGTTTCCTGTGAAGGTCACTTAGAAAAATTCATGTGAAATTCACGAGAAGGAAATTTATGTGAAATTCATGTGAAATATTTTTTCACATAAATATTATGTGAAATTTATATGAATTTTACATGAACTTTCATGTGAAATTTACATGATGTTCATTTCATATGAATTTCATGTGAGGCACAATTGGCTGTGTATTCGGTCATTAATGACGATGGTAATCGGACAAGTTCATCGTGGCTGGCTGAATGTTTTAAGTGTATTAATTACTTCTTTCCAGCTTTGTCGCATGAAAGAAACTTTATATTGGTACTTATTCAATTTGACCATCATGAATATCATTTTGCTATAATTTCGGAAACGTGCCATTTCATCCAAAAATATCATCAAAATTAAAGGAGGTTAACATCTTATCACCATCCCTCTAATGCTATATATTTTGAACATATATTTTATTTAGATATGTTACTGAATCGACCCTACAGAAAATTTGGAGCCGCGCACTTTCTGTAATTGCAAATGCGCAAATATAATTTAAAAAAATTAACCAGAGGACGCTACTGAAATCAATTTGGGTTGTGTCTTTTAGTTTAAACACTCGTATTTTGTTTCATAATTACAATGGGATTGCAAAAATTTGAATAACATTACAAAATCCCTTTTCCTACAATGATCATTCTTGGAATGAAATATAATAATTACATTAGAGTATAGATGTGAAATACTTACCTCTCGCATTCACTGTGTTCGGCGACCCAAGTATCACAGAATACGTAGAATCCTAAAATGTGTCAATTATGATATCATTCCTTTACCTCTGGGTTCGTATTAAAAAAATCATATTTTTCTTTGAAGTTCAGATTTAGAAAGTTTTATCAGTTTTTCTTTATGATAAAATGAACATGGCTGTTATCATTTATCTAAAATAACGCTGGTACTTCTTGTTTGTTAATTGTTATTTGATTGAGCAGTTGAACATGTAATCTGATTAAATGTACTAAAGAAAGCAACGCATATATAAATATGATATATAAATTATACATTATATATAAATATATATATGAATTAAAAAGAGCACTTTATATATTTACAAAAAAGAATCTATGATGGGGTGATTTAGATTCATAGTAGAATTGCGTATCATAGTACATGATAATATTGGATGTCGTGTACATAATACAGGATAATACAGGATGTCGTGTACATAATACAGGATAATATAGGATGCCATGTACATAATACATGATAATATAGGATGTCGTGTACATAATACAGGATAATATAGGATGTCATGTACATAATACAGGATAATGTAGGATGTCCTGTACATGATATAGGATAATATAGGATGTCGTGTACATAATACAGGATAATAAAGGATGTTTTGTACTTAATAAAAAGGGATAAAACGTCCAAATAATTGCATTAAAACATAGCAAAGTGTATTTCTAACATTCAATTTTAGATATTAAGTAATCAGATTTATATGATGTAAAATAGACAGATTATTTTCTATGTAAAGTATATGACACAAAGGCGAAATACAATCATGCAAACATAATGAAAACTGCGTCTAGTAACAAGGAATCTACGGATAAAACTAAGATCCAAACACATTGTATGTTTAAAATTTTAAATTTAATATGTCATAGGACAATACACTTTATCTTAGCTAGGACAAAATGTCGATATATAGATTTTCTAATAATTTTAACAAAACATCTCTTAGGAAGCTAAAAAGCACTGGCAATGTTATTGAAGCAAATTGGTATGGCAGTTGTTAATAGTGTTATGCGAAGCTTTGTCAAACAACACATCTTTGAATGTTAAACGTCTTTAAATTAAATTTAGATGAGACGTACACAAGAAAGTCATGTCAACATAAAAAGCATTGAAATGTAATTGCTTTTAAATCAAGTCAAAATTTCAATTTTTTTCGTATTCAAAAAGCATTCTTTTTAGCAATTATTTACCCTCAGATCTTTTATTCAGAATTAAAAAAAAAACTGTATAAAATCAAATTTCTGATTATATGTACTTATACCTAAGTTATTCTATTAAGATAAAGATACAGCCCTTGTGTACATCTTACTATAAACATATGCGCACGCACCATTTTCATATTACCTGTTTCGTAGAAAGCGATATTCAACTGACATATTGATATAAGACAATATTCTTGTCAATGGTAATTGATAAATCGATCTTGAAAAGAAAATGATATATCTATTTCTAATCTTTGTTGTTATGGTCCAAAATAAATTGCTATATACTATAAACGTGGGAATTTGGCGTGGGGTAATTTTCGCGTAATTCACGAACCAAGGAATTTCGCGAAAATTTCCTCCACGCGAAAATAACCCTGCTGCATTCTGACAATGGAACACGTTTGTTTCGCGGATATTCCTCATTGAAACGTCGTGATGTATAAATCGTCAAATCTTCCCCCAACAAAAAAAACCCTTCATGTTTACAGTTCTAGTTTCTAAGAGTATAGTAATTTCCATCGTTATATTCATAGTCTAACATATCTTGAGACAACAATTTTCGAGTTTGAAATTATGTAAAAGAAATCGTTCTCTCTCTTTAGATATATGACGATTTGAACTTTTTCCATACCTTAGTTGATAACAGAAAGGAGGAAAGAGAAGAAATTATTATCATATGAAGTTATATATATCTTCTATGCAATCCCACTCACATTTGTACGGGCCAAACTAAAACCAAATATGGCTGTAGCCATAAAGTTTGTTCCGAATCGAAACAGGTCCGCATTATCAATATCGAAATATTTAGGAGTGACTGACTCTAAATTCGATTTGTCTAGTTCGTGACATGCGCCGTAAGCCAAGTAAGACTGTGCGGAAGAATATCTTCGCAGATCTTTCCAAAGCGGTGCACAAACCTACAAATGTTAGTAAAAGCAGTGATATAGCATTCAAAAGCGTCAAACAATAAAACATAGTGCTTATAGTATAAAACATGGCCATGCACAACTTACTGGACTAGTTGCCAAACTAAATCCAAGCAATGCACTTGCGTATAGATGTACAGTTGCACTACTATTATTTTCAAATGTTAGCCATTCATTTCGACTTATACGAAAAAACTTCGACGTGACATTTGTCAAATCTGAATTCGGCAGTTCATAACAATGTCCAACTGGATTGTAATATCTACTTGACTGATAATCTTTTAAATTCTTCCATAATGGTGCACAGATCTGGTGAATAAAACAGAGATACTTTGTACAGCCAACATGGAAAACCTTTATACTTGTACCGAAACATACGTAGCAAATATCGTTTACCTCAGTGTTTCCAATCCCTTTGAAGTAATTTATATCAATAAAATATGTTTAATCTAAACCTCAGTGTTTTTACTCCTTTTGAAAGGAACATTTAATATTTAAATTTCACATCCCTTTCTCTTAAAAATTCAATTTATGTAGTTCGTGACATGCGCCGTAAGCCAAGTAAGGCTACGCGGAAGAATACCTTCGCAGATTTTTTTTTCAAAGCGGTGTATAAACTACCAGTGTTAGTAAAAGCAAAGGCACTAGTAACATAGAGCGTGAAAACGATACACCACAGAACTTACTGGACTTGTTGCCAAACTAAATCCAAGCAATGCGCTTGCGTAAAGTTGGACCGTAGCGCCATTACTATCGATAGTTTGCCAATCATTTCTACCTATTCGAAAAAACTTTGATTTGACATTTGTCAAATCAGAATGTGGCAGTTCATAACAATGTCCAACTGGATTGTAATATCTGTTTATCGGATAATCTTTTAAATTCTTCCATAATGGTGCACAGATCTGGTGAATGAAACAAACATAGATGATACAGTACTTCTATATAGACATAACCTCAGACAGTACATGTGTTTAGATATAGTTTTCATTTTCATGCGTGGAAATCGACGGTGGGTGCAACTTGTCAAACAAGGGATACTTACTCCTCCCGGGTACCTGCTCGCACCTCTAGCTTGCTAGGAGTCCGTCAATGCTCAATTTGGTGCTCTATTGCGAGTGTTGTTGAGATTATCGTCACGATCCTCTTTATTTCATTCTTATATTATACGGTCTTCTTAACGGTGATGAGTTAACATCCCTTCATCGCTTGCTTATGGCGTGTTCATATCTCAGTTGATACGCTATGCCAGAGCAAGTACCAAATATACGGATTTTGTTCTGAGAGCTAGGCGTCTTTCAGATAAGCTTCTCAGTCAGGGATATGTTTGTGACCGACTAACATCGTCACTGAGGAAGTTCTACGGTCGATATGGGGAACTCGTCATACACTATGATGTCCCACTATCCAGAATGGTGGATGATATTCTGTCATAGACCATTTGAACCATCCAACCAAAGATTGTACTCTATATCTTCCAAAATGGAAGTAACCGGATGTGACAGTTCTACCGAATTGAAGCGACGGGTGTTGCATGCAAGCAGGAGATGCTTACTCTTCCTGGGCACCTGGTCTCACTCTCATATCGGGAGTTCGCTTCTTTTCATATGGTGGAGGTTTTTGTTTTTGTTTGCTTTGGTTCCTGTTTTATCCTGATTTTGTATGCCTTCAGTTTCTGATTTTCTGAATTGTCGATTTTGTACTGTAGACAGGGATATGGTCATTATCCATATTTGTCATCTAGGCATTCTATCCCTTCATAATTTCATATAATATGGATTTATTTTCTGACCTCATTCGTCACTAATGAAACATTACATGTTGAAATCTTCATATTCTTCTACGACATCACTCATTGAATTTGTATGAATCTCGTTGGATCATTGAATACCCCACTAATTAATATCTTATCATTCTTATATATACAGTATGAATTTGTTCTCCGTTCGAATTCCCTTACCATCCAGGAATGTTGTCTCACCGTTCTCTGTATGTTTCTCTCTCTGTCCTCTATTTATCTTGCCTACCTTTATTTGTTCTCCAAATTACATTTAAGAGGCATTTTGTGTCAAATGTCCAAGGAATATCAAAGATTATATATATGTAGCAACCAATTTTTTACAAATCGAATTAATTAATATAATTTCAAATTCATACATCCTTTTTGATATTCAATGAAACGGTGAACCAAATATATATCACTTTAAATTCCATCCAAATTAATGCTACCATATATGTCTGCGATTAAAATTTTGAATATGATAAAAAGAGTTATGGATTAGAATTTGCCAAAAAAATTTAAAAGTTTGAACATTAATGAGCTAGGAACACAAATCCTTCTATTTTAAACACAATATGACACTCAACGTAGAAATGTATGTATGTCGGTTGACAAACGGGTTTGGTGAGGCTAGAACCAACAACCTTTACTGGCACAACCACTAGACCACAGCGCCGACATCAACAATTCAGAATATATAATTATGTATGTTGTGTGATAATTAATAAATACTTTATAATACTTACCACCACTGCCTGTGAACCTACGAGAATACTTGAACCTAGATTCTGCTCAGTTTGTTCGTAAATACCAGAAACAGGAGATGGATTGGTATTCTCTACAATTTAAAAAAAAATTGTAAATATGATGAAGCATAAAGACAAAATTAAACAGGCTACACAGTCTGAACATAAGATTGATAAGCAATTAACTTTAAAACTATGACAAAAGAATTATGGTGTTGCGTAGCTTTTTAGCCCTAAAATGGTGATTATGAACCGGTTTTTTTTTACTGCATTATAGACTGAATGTGGTAGTAAAATCTACAGAACAACTATAAGAACTGGTCAATTGGTTGGTTGGTACTGTTGTTGTTGGTGCTTCAAGTCCGCGAATGTGTGTTTTAGGGGAGGTATGTGTTGGGGTTAATTGCTGCCAGGTTCTGAGTTATTTTACAAAACATTGTTACTTGACTTAAATTACGTCTTATTTCTAGAGTTTGCCAATTAAGATGATCTATGGGTGAAGGAGACACTTGATTTGTAGCGATATCGGGTTAGTTATATATCTTGCAGTACAACTCTGTAGGCTGTAGGGAGCTCATGTATGTTATCACCCAAGGAGTACAACTGTCATTAAGAGAGGATAGGTGGTCGGGACCATATCTTCTCTAAAGAGGTTTGGAAAGGGCCCGTAATGGAGTCCCGTCGTCACAGTCAGTCAGATTCCAAGTCTTCAGAATGCGCTGGTACAAGACTGTAGATTGGCCAAGTACTAAGCCTAGTGTCCGTCTGGTAACATTAGGATCGTATCCAAACTATAAAAGGCGTTTGATGATTCTGACGCATTTTCGATGGTTATGCTGTCTACCTTTTATCCTTCCATCATATCACTAAAATGGCAGGTTGCATAATACCCAAAGTTATATACTCTGTTGCTTGTATAGATCCGAATTTTAAAAGAAGCTGACTGTAATTTTTGTAAAATTTCCAGAAAGTCTTAACTGGTTTATGAAAGCAGGAACCTTGACCTCAAAGTTTCTTCGTAGTTTGTAAATTTCTAATGTGATAATCCAAAATATTAGATATCGTACCGGGTGAGCTGTGATATGTAAATGCGGTATGACGATAGTCTTGGACCGTCACCGTCAAGCCAGGAGAAATTTACTATATTGAACCCAAAATATTTTGTTATATACGCTTGTATGAATCTTTCCGTGAACAATTTTGATATTAAGGTCCAAAAATGGTGTCTGTGTTTGTAACGTTTGCCTTGTTAAGTGTTAAGTCTTGTGCATAAATTCATTCTTATAAAATTCAAAAGCATGATTGTGAATAGTCAGAATATCATCCAGATACCAAGAAGAATTATTGGAACATTTCAAATCATCAAGTTTTCTTTGCTTTTGGAGATCTTGGAAAAGTTCTTTTTCATATGTGTATAAAAATAAATCTGCACGTGAGGCGCACAGTTAGTACCCATAGGAATCCTAACAACCTGTTTGTATACATACTCACCAAATCTAACATAATGTTGCCCAAGAGGAATGATAGGGAATTACACAGGTCACTACATGTCCATGATTTGTATGATGTGTAGTTTGCTGAGGAAAAGAAACCCTTTGTTTCAGATGTACAAATGTAAGTTTTCCGCTCTCGATCAATACACAATTTAATGAGTTTAGATAATCGATCATGAAATGTGGTGTACATATTAGAGAAGTCGTATGAAGAAATCGTATTTGCTTGGAAATTTCTAGATTTCATTTTGTCTATAACATCCCCTGAATTCTTAGTAGACAGAAAGAAATTTACATCGTTCCTGTTTAGAACAGTTTCACAATATCTAGTCACGCGTTCTCTAATAGCCGTAAGTGCTGACACAAGATTTCTAGACAAAATTGTAGTGGAGCAGTTGCTACTATTTGCAATAAATCGAAATTTGTAAGGAAAATTGTGCAGTTTTGGTGTGCAATATAGTGTTTTGAGATCCAATTTAGAAATAGAGATGTTGAATGAGGAGAGTTTACTGGTGTGCTTGCTTAAAGTATTAGAGAAACTTTCATTGCTTTTGATAGAATTATAAGTAGACGAGAGTTCCGAAACTAAAGTTGATATGTAGTAACGTTTTCAAATGATTATGATGTTGTTGGTTGCTTTATCAGCTGGTGCAAATACATATTTTTGATATAAAATTTTTAATTTGGATTAGATATTTCTTACGGATTTGGAACGTGGTTTTTATGGAAGTTATGTATTCGAATATCCGTTATATCTAAAATGAGGTTTTCCAGTCATTCAGAGCATGCGATTCGACTCCTTCAGACTAACACCATCGTTTCGTGTAGTTATCTAAGGCTTCCTTTCGCACTTCGCGGCATTTGATAAAATCTATCTGAATGGGATTCTATACTAATGTCCTTTTAAAGAAGACCACGGAGCTGCTTGTCTTGGATAATTGAAAAGTCACCTGTAACAACATAACCAGAAATTTTGCATTATTTGTCTACATAATCCCCTGCAGTATTCATACACTTTTGCCACTGGTGTTTAAGAGTCTCAATACACCTTTAAATTACTCCTTATCTTGACTTGTCAGAAAACAATAAACTACAAGTATGACGTCATCATCGGACTGAAAGAGGGTGCAAGAAATGGCTGCTTTTAGTTTGGGAATAGATGAAAGTCTGATAGAGAAAGATCAGGTGAATGAGGCGAATGCTCAATCAAATTAAAGCCACAACCATGAATGGCAGTCATGGCAATGACAGACATGTGGACAGTAGCATTGTCCTGATGGAACAACACACCTTTAACTGGTGAGCTTTCCGCGACGCTTAAGCTTAGTATTTTCCCCTAACTGTGTCAGAAGTGAAGCATAGTACGTGCCATTGATTGTTTGTCCTTTTTGGAGGTAATCTATCAGCAGAATACCTTCTGTCTCCCAGAAAACCGAAGCTCGCAACATATCAATCAACCCCTCGTTCATTAAAATAGCTAGAACATAGATACATATGGATGTTAAACATCTTCAAATTCAATAGCATCATTTAAGAGCAGATACATTTTCAGCATGGACCAGCCATGCACTCTCGTCAGTGATCCTCAATCTAAACAATGTGATATTGTCAAAGAGTGAAAATTATCATGTACAAAAATTTACCGAAAGACGTAGCAGGATGGGTGGGGTATGATGCTACAGGACCAACGTTTTAGATATTTCAAGAAATTTTGATAACAGAAATTTATGTCATTACATATACTTCCATGAATTAAGCGGACACAGATCAATAGGTTCTCTTGAATTCCCTGGAATGCACTAAATTTCCTGTTTGAAAATTCAGCCTTTCATTCACAACATAATGATATGACAGGATTATCTGTAGCTAATATATAAATATAGGTTTCAAGCTAAGGCCAAAGGACAACGCTAGACGGAAATAGTTTTAACTCTGTCAATTTCAAGTGAATGCGGAAGTGCATTGAGGACTTCATCGTGCCCTATCAAATATATACCACATAATACGTATTTCATATTAATTGAAATGTTATACATGTATCTTTAATGAGGATCACTGACGAGGGTTAAATACCCGAAACGTGCATGTCTGGTCCATGCTGCAAATTTATCTGTTCTCAAATGATGCTATTGAATTTGAAGACGTTTAACATCTGTAATACAAAGATATATATGTATTATGTACGTTGCATAGATAGATGCTGATTAGATGATCTGAATCGTATATCATTAATCCATTTTAATGAATGATATTGACTTCCGTCTTTTTCAGAGGACAACATTTTATGCTTTACAATACGACAGTGGCGTGGACATAAGGTTCTCTTCTTGTATGATATTTGCCCTTTTTAACATTGGTCAAGGAAGTTTTACACTGTGGCAATAATTTCGATAAAAATAATAAGTAAAGTTTGAGATATAAGGTATTTATAAAATGAAGTTGATGGATCCTGATCCCTTTTTAATCATATTTCGATGCAAGCACTTTTCAGATTGGTTTACAATTTGATCAAGCTTACCTGCAGATGTAAATCTGATTGGTTGACAGTTTGTTCTAGATTACATGCAGGTCTATGAATACTTCTGTCTCCTAGATGCAAGATATTGTTATACATCTTATGTCAACATGCAAGTTAAATATGTTGACATGAAATTTAATTGTGTTTACATGCAACATATTTTGTCAACATACAAGATAATTGTGTTAAAATGCATGAAAAATAGGTATACATGCAAGTTTATAAGATGCATGTTGACATAAATAAGTTGCCTGTTGACATAAATAAGTTGCATGTTGACATAAATAAGTTGCATGTTGACATAAATAAATTGCATGTTGACATAAATAAGTCGCATGTTGACATAATTATCATGCATGTTGATATAATCTAGGAAATATCTTGTATATAGGAGGCAGAAGTATGCCACCATACAATTCTAATTCTGAAACAAAGGAGGGGATCTCCAACAACACCAAGCTGAAGCACCCACAGCAAAACCCCAAAACACCCAATGCAAAAACACAAAGCAGACAAACGCAAAACGCGACGCGCAAGGGACAAGGAACGTCAACGCACAACACAGAAACATCAAACACAAAGGACTACACATAAACCAACGAGACCAATGGGCAACCGGTGCCAACTTAGGACGGCCATCTGCCACGGAAATAGCAGAAGGTATGGTTATCCTTGATTACGTGCGCACAACCCTCCCATTTTCCCGATAACCCAGAGGTCTCGAAGAACGTACAATTGTGGTGTAAAACAACCTCCTCACTGTCAGATGACCACACACAAACAAGACCGCAAAACGCAGGGGCCCAAGCAACACAGATGAATATGTAAATGGATATAAAAAGAGGGCCTACGTAATACAATCCGTGCTCTGCCGCCGCGAGCTCATGTATGTTATCACCCGAGGAGTCCGACTGACATTCAGAGAGGACAGGTGGTCGGAGCCCTGTCTTCTCTAAAGAGGTTTGGACAGGGCCCGTCATGGAGTCCCGTCGTCACAGTCAGTCAGAGTGCAAGTTTTAAGAATGCGCTTGTACAAGACTGTAGATTGTTCAAGTACCAAGCCTAGTGTCCATCTGGTGACATTAGGATCATACCCACGGTATAAAAGGCGTTTGATGATTCTGACGCATTTTCGATAATGGTGTTGTCTATCTTTGATCCTTCTTATCTTGTTAATAATGTCACCATAAAATGCAGGTTGTGAAATACCCAAAGTAATATACTCTGTTGCCCGTATTGGTCCGAATTTCAGAAGAAGTTGACAATAATTTTTGTAAAATGTCCAGAAAGTCTTTACTAGTTTGTGAAAGCGAAAACCTTGTCCTAAAAGTTTCTTGGTAATTTGTACATTTCTACTATGAAAATCCAAAACATCAGTACATGCTCTAGCATACCGGATGAGCTGTGAAATATAGATACCATAGGACGGTAATCTAGGAACATCACCGTCAAGCCAGGGGAAATTTACTATGTTAAATCCAAAATCATCTCTTTTGTCATACACACTTGTATGGATCTCTCCATTAACAATTTTGATATTTAGGTCCAAAAATGGTGTTTCTGTGTTTGAAACGTTTGCCTTGTTTAAAATCAATTCTTGTGGATAAATAACATTTTTATATTTCTCAAAAACAGGATTGTCGATAGCAAGAATATCATCCAGGTACCTAGAAGTACCAATGAGACATTTCACATCATCATTTTTTCTTTGTTTTTGAAGATTTGGGATAATTTCCTTTTCATACGTGTATAAAAATAAATCTGCAACTAGAGGCGCACAATTAGTACCCATTGGAATCCCTACAACCTGCTTGTAGAGTTTCTCACCAAATCTTACATAAATATTGTCCAAAAGGAAGGACAAGGCAATAAACATGTCACCACATGTCCATGATTTGTATGATTTGTAATCTGTGGCGGAAAAGAAACCCTTCGATTCAGAAACACAAATATAAGTTTTCCTCTCTCGATCAAAACACCATGGCTGATAGTTTGTTCAAGCTCACATACAGATATAATTCTGATTGGTTGACAGTTTGTTCAAGCTTCTTTGCATTTGCACTGTATCTATTTTGTAATATCAGATACCATCAGGTAATAGTATAATCTTCAGGCTTTCAGATTAATGGCATTGTATTTTTGAGTGTAGTGCACATAAAATTTATTCATTGAATTCATTCAAGGTGGCGCCACTTGCATTGATTCGTTGGTAATGTTTTTATATTCTAATTTCTGATACCGGGATCAATGAGCCACCCTCCCATGTTTCTTTTAATATTAAACATAGCAAGAGAAATCAAAAATAGGCTTCCAGCTTGGGTCATAATTGCTTGGATGCTGTAATGCGGCATTATTTATATGATATTTGTATGTGCTTAAATTTGACTAATTAGGATACTAAAACAGCGCCATCTACAATATATTACGTACTAGCTATGGACTTTGTTCATTGCATAAAGTTATCCTTCGTGATTCTATGGAGCTATGTTATTGTCTCCGTTTGTTTGTCTATTTCTTTTTTTTTCGTGAGAAAGAATTCTTCCCAAATGTATATTATCTAGAATTTGAAGACGTTTAACATTGGTACCACTTGTTGAGTGTCACTGATGGTGAACAAGGAGTCTCTGAGGGCACATGTAGCCAAGTTCGATAAACTTTGATTGATCGTTTCTTCAACGCAATAGAAAATTTCTGTTATCAATATTTCTAGAAATTTCTAAAACGTGGGTCCTGTAGCATCATATCCGACCCATCCTGCTTTGTCTTTCGATACCTTATAGGACATAACTTTCACACTCGTTGGCCTTATTACATTGTTTAGATTGAGGATCACTTACGAAGGTTAAGTACCCCAAACGTACATGCCTAGTCCATTGTGCAAATTTATCTGTCCTTAAATGATGCTATTGAATTTGAAGTCGTTTAATATTAGCCTTATATTGTGATTTTTAGAATTCAATTTTACTTAGGGTTTTGTGTTTGACTTTCATTCACTGATTATTACCTGCATATATTATTCTGATTGGTTGATAGTTTGTTCAAGCTTACCTGCATATGATCTTATTCTGATTGGTTGATAGTTTGTTCAAGCTTACCTACATATCTAATTCTGGTTGGTTGATAGTTTGATCAAGCTTACCTGCATATCTTATTTTGATTGGTTGATAGTTTGTTCAAGCTTACCTGCATTTCTTATTCTGATTGGTTGATAGTTTGTTCAAGCTTACCTGTATATCTTTTTCTGATCGGTTGATAGTTTGTTCAAGCTTTCCTGTATATCTTATTCTGATTGGTTGATAGTTTGATCAAGCTTACCTACATATCTAATTCTGATTGGTTGATAGTTTGTTCAAGTTTACCTGCAGATCTGATTCTGATTGGTTGACAGTTTGTTCTAGGATTGGATCCCGCGGTTTGGATGGGACATCTATATACATTACCGGGCCGCACGAGATCTGGAATATCTGTAAAATTATCACGTGGAGCGCCTACTAACAACCTGAAATTATAGAGAGAAATGTCATAGAATTTGAAATTTATTTACTTAACACCTAACGAATAAATTTTTTTTGAGTTTAATGTGATGCCAATCTTTGCTTAAATATATCCAAAACAAACAAGAAAGGGTTGCCGTTAAAAACCCCAAAACCAACCAAATTGGAGGTCGTAAAATTACAGGAAAACAAACCAAACCAAACATACAGTAAATAAAAAAGCAAAACTCTCCCAACAAACCCCAATTAAAAGGTAGAACCCCATAAAGAAGAAATATTACAATTAATGATGAACGGATACAAATTACTGCCCACATCAAGCAGTTTATAAAACCTAGACAAAAACGATGATTGTCACTATATTCTAGAAGGTAATAAGATATAAACACAAGGTAATTTTGTTCACAGAAAAAAACTTGCGCTTCACCATATAGAGATTATCGAAACATGTTGACATTTGGAAAAAAAAGAAAGATAGCACTACCACGAGTATAGAAAAACACACACACGCCAGTATTATAATAACATCTTAATGAATAATAAACACCAGAACAAACCTTGGAGTCACAAACTGTAACGTAACGTAGGTGGCACTTCCGAAATGGTACAATACAAACAATCAGAAATTATAGTGAATCTTAAGGTAGACATATTAATTATGATAATAACTGAACGATACAAAGCTTTCAGAAGGTTAGAATGTAGCACAAACAATGCGGAAAATTAATGTTCCACCTCTTTACTTTCTTGAAGAAAATTTCAAACCAATTCTAATGCACCAGACACGTGTTTCGGTTAGTAAATCCTCATCACTGGCACTTTTAAATTAAATGCCGGATTGAACTTTAGATACAGCCAAATATATTTTAGTAGCGCCCTCTAGTTTCATTTTTGGAATTTCAATTTGCGCATTTTGCAAAGAGTGCGCAGCTCCAAATTTCAAGAGGTTTCACATGTATCAAAGACTAAGTATGACTAATAGGCAAATCTGAAAAAAAAACCTTCTATAGAAAAAAGGGAAGAGTGGGGTTGATGATTGGGTGGTGGTACAGCTTTTATATAATTGCCAAAATCTGATTTCTTTACGTTAAGATGAAAATCAGCGAAAACATCAAAATATTGATACTATGCTCACGCAAGGCATCGTACCCTTTTATTAAAACTGAGTTACCAATTCGAAAGAATGATGATAAAGTTAAATTTTGAAGATGGAAAGAAAGCGGTCACTATGATATAATCCTTGGGAAAATGTTGATGTTTCAAACCGCATCATTGTGTAAACTTCCTTCCCGGGAAAATTATATACATTACCCGGATGTTAACACTTGTATTCTGACAAACATCTTACTTAGTACATGATGAAAAGTATTTGTTACAATACTTTTGTGGAGGTTCATTGGCAAAGGGACATAATTTGGTAACACTGCCGTATATATGTGTGTTTTTGTAAGGGAGTTTGTGGGTCAATGAGTGGGTCAACGATAAGCTAATTCTAGATGTAACAGTTTCTTCTAATGTTCATCATACCCCGTATGTAAAGTTGCCCATGCTGAAAGAATTACATTGATTTTCAGTGTCGAAGCTCAAAGTTCAAGATCATATTAGCGTTTACACTCTGGAGGTCATACTTTACCTCAGATATTAATCAAATATTGTATATGTTTCACATGTGAAGAGAACAACATCATCTATTCCTTGAGGTCAGGGGTCAGAGGTCATCGTCAATTTGTAAATGGCAGTAATTAATCAATTTTTTCCCATATCTGGAAATTTGTATCTGTCAATTCATTATTATTCTGTAGTTTTCATCCTCATTCTCTGTATATGTATGTGTGTATATATGTTGCAGATGAGCCTTTGGCTCAAAGTATTTTGAAATAAACTATAATTATTTGATATTCTTAACGAGTTGATTATGATGTAAATAAAAATACCGAAATATTTTCAAAGCCATGGGTCATAGAACAGAGTCACAATAGGGAATAATAGAAAAACCTCGTAGACAGTCTATCATGAAACTTTGTACGTGAGTTGTCAACAGTTAAAACGAGGAGAAATAAAAGCATGACCTTGTGTGCGAAATCCTTTTGATAACGAGTCTATATTATAGAGTTATAATATATATGTAAAAAAAAATGTTGCCCCACGAGGTGATTTCATGCTTTGCGAGTAATTTGCACCATGAGAAAGATAGCAATGCTTGATAAAAAACCATAATGTAAATTTTATTTAAGTTTAGGGATGTTTACAAGTTTTCAGTTAAATTTAAAACATACTATGTCGTTCAAACGGCGCATATATGAATCAAAACAACGTTTTGCCTTGAAGGTGACCTTGACCGCACTTGATGTTGAGTAGTGTCATTATTTACCACCCCTGCAAGTTTGATGGGATCACTTCACGACGATCACGGTACAATACATATATTGTGTATGAAAAGTAAATAAGGTGCAAACAAAGTTAACAAAAGTGAAAACTGAATTATAGATGTATATATGTGAAGCTTTGATCCTAAATAGACATACGGACGGACGGATGCCGGACAGGACGACCGTTTCTACGTCGCTATTACGTTACAGCGACATGCAATACTATTGATACAGGATTTGATGCATGCTATATATGATTCGAATCGTATGTCCATATGTTAATTTATTTTCTGGTATCCTGATAATATCAATAATAAAATAGAAATGTCAGGTATTTTGTACAACGGTATATATAGTCATTCGTTGTCATTGCAAATATGTAATTTGGCACTACAAAAAAAAAAAGGTATTGTATTATTTTGTATGCCATACTCTTGACTGAATGACATTATTACAGATTGATTTGTAATCTATTATAACAAATTAAGCTCTCACTCTCCTTGTGAGTTAACATACCATTTGCTTCCTTGACTTTCAAGCATCTCTGTCGCTGTTCCAAAATGACTATCTAAAGTCCCTCGGAATATAAGGGGATTTTTTAAATCCACATTGAATGTACAAACAAAGTTTATCAAACACATTAAATAAATAAGCGGTAAAGTTATCGTAAAATCCATATTAAACGATTAAAATCACAGATATAATCACTTTAACAAGTGCACGACAATGTATTCTAGACTTATTAAGAATGGTCACGTGACTCCAGATCGAAAATTAGTCTTTATTTCCGTTAAGCCAGCATCCGTGTTTCTGAGGCCCATTAAGGGGAGTTGAGCTGAATCATGAAAATTACGTCAATATAACTTCTAGATATAGACAAATTTTAACTTGAGTATTATATAATTAGTTCCGTCAGTATTCAGCACTTACGCACTATATTAGTGTCAAAGCCAAACGTATATCAATGTTTCCAATTCGACGCTAAAAACATCAAGTTTTTTTCCTAATTATTTTTTATATGTGTATGATTTAGGCAATGAGCAACCATGGTGACTAGAAATGGAAATAATTCTTTTCTGAACAATTATCAAAATAATTTTAGTTGAAAGACACACTTTGCGTGTCCCACACCTGGCATAAACTTTTGAATGGTTAGTGATATAGCTTTGATATTTCACATATGTATTCCTGGAGACAAGACCTTTATTTTGACCTAGTGACATTGACCTAGATATTTGACCCACTTTAAGATAAAATTGAAATTGGATTTATATTATGATTAGTAAGTGATAGGATTTTAATACTTCACATGTGTATAACTTGTGATAAGACCCTTATATACATACATGTACCATAATTGTTTACCTTGTATAACCTTGACATAGATAATTGACCCACTTTTCAAAAACATAAGATTGGCTATATCGTTTTAGTGACAAATGATAGCGCTTTGATAGTTTACATGTGTTACAAGACCTTTCTATACATACCATTATTTTTACCTAGTGACCTTGACCTAGATATTTGACATACTTTTAAAAAAGCAAGATGGGCTTTATCTTTTTAAAATTGGTTAGTGATAGGACTTTGATATTTCACAAGTATATATCTTGTTTAAAAAAAGACCTTTCTACTCTTACCATACTTTTTACTTTGTGACCTTGACCTAGATATTTGACCTACTTAAAAAATAAGATAGGTTATATCTTTTGATTGGTAAGTAATAAGACTTTGATATTTCACATGTGTATTTATTATGATGAGACTTTTTTTTTTGTTACCAATTTTTTTTTCAATTAGCGACCTTGACCTAGATGATTGACTACTTGTACTCGTGAAATAGTGAAGGGTTTGATGTATACGACATGTAACAAACAATTATCAAATGGTTCAGGGACAGGGAATGACACGGTAAAAATCTGCCCCCACACAAAGTTCGTGATTTCACTCTTCCTCACATGACTAATACTACAATACTGGAGCGACAGTGGTATATGTCTCAAATTTCCCTTTTTCATTGTCAATTGTCCGTCGATACAAAACAATACATTCAGCGCTCTATAGGTAGGAATTTTTCATTGGTTGGATATCAAATCGAAAAGGTATCTATAGCTATTGTCAGATTAAGTAAAGATTACGGATCAAGAGAAGAAAAGACGTGGGATCGGGTGTAAATTTGTAACACAAATCGTAGGTTTGACGCCCGGTCCCACCCCTACCCCAGCCAAATGTACAGCCACTGACTGAGAAACCCCCCTTCCCTTGGAAAAAAATAAGAATGTGTGCATTATTTGGTATTAAAGTTGATGTCATGTGGGAGTTATCATGCATTAAAAGGAGTAACCTTATGGGCATACAACAAAATATTTGCTGTAATTTCATTGAACAAAAATATCTCAACTCTCATTTGCAAGATGAATATCAGCATGAAGCATTTTTTTTGACTAGGCGCTTTTGATTATTTGGCAATGAAATTACAGCAAATAAAAAACATGTGTTTGTGAAACAGGAATGCCACTGCATTTGTCAGTAAAAATTGTGAAATGGTCAAACTCCAAGGTCAAGGTCACAATCTCAAAATTTTGGTATTCATGGAAAGGTCTTGTCATAAGAGATACACATGTGGAATATCAAAGTCCGACCCCTTACCGTTATGGCCAACTTTAAAGTTTTTCAAAAGTAGGTCAAACTCCAAGGCCAAGGTAATAAGGTAAAAAATTTTGGTATCCATGGAAAGAATTTGTCACAAGGAATACACATGTGAAATATCAAAGCCCTATCCCGTACCGTTCAAAATTCATGGCCAATGTTAAAGTTTTTAAAACGTAAGTCAAACATCAAGGTCAAGGTCAAAAGGTAAAAAAAAGGTGACCATGGAAGGGTCTTGTCACAAGTTAATACACCTGTGAAGTATCAAAGCCCTATCCCTAACCATTCAAAAGTTATGGCCAAGGTTAGAGTTTTTGCAGACAAACAGACAGACAGACAAACGGACAGAACAAAAAGTATATACCCCTAATCTTCAATTACGGGGGCATAAAAAGATCATATCAATTTATAGTGGTGTTATCTGCCGTCAAAATTGTTTACACCAACCAAAAATAGTTGTAAAATGATAACAACCAGATTTCAACACAAACATAGAGCTAGTGCACGTAACAAACTTATACTTTCCATGTGCACTCAGATGAGTTAAAGAAGATCCTGACGACAATCTCAACAGCACTCACAACAGAGCACAAAATTGAGCATAGACGGTCCCCAGCAAGCTAGAGGTGGGACCAGGTGCCCGGGAGGAGTAAGCATCCCCTGTTTGGCCAGCCGCACCCGCCGTCGATGTTCATATATCTACAATACATGCACTGTCTAAAGTTATGTCTATATAGAAAGTACTATGGCGACCATGTCAGGGAACATATTCAAAACACTTACGTCAGAATATGAAGAGGAATATCCCAAAGAAGTTTGAACTTGTTACATATTCTTGCTCTAGGGCATACAAATGTTGGCCTGTTTGTCCTATGCCTAGAAATCTTATTTTTCTAATGTTTAAAAGTCATAGAGCCGAAGTTTAAATCATTTTGCTATAAAAGGTAAGTTTTTTTAGTAATCACGTAAACAAATGTACTTTTTTGTTCACAAGAGGCGTATGGAAGAAGAAAATAGGATTTGTAAAAAAAAAATTCATTGGGGCCAAATATGGTCATTTTTGCCCTTCCCCATTGGTGAACTTGAGATACATGCGTGTTTCGGATATTCGAAAATAATTCAGTGAAGCCAATTTGAAGCACCTCCGTGTGATATCTAAGGTGTCAGAGATTAATTATTTTCTTGAGCGGTTCCTTTTTAGCAATATCTAGTAACTAGCCAGAGGCATCCATATTTAGTATATTTGAAAGAAAAGAAAGATGTAAAGAAGACAAACAATACAATGTCATGTATGACTCTTCCTATCTATGGATACTGAGGTACATAACAATGTAATACATCACGGTAGTCAATACTGATGATCTTATCTGTGATGTACTACACTATGTCTACTTCCCGACCGGACGTTAATGTAACCTTATATCACCAACCTACTTACGAATACTGTTGTATCACGGCCAGCATGACTTGTTAGGTTTTGTCAACTATCATCGTTCCGCAGATCGAATAAGGTGTATCGAGATATTGAAATTTATGATTACTTTATAACCGACGAAAATTAAACGAAAAGTGTTGAGGTTAATACTTTCACAGAAATAAGAAAGGAATTATAACAAGAATAGCCAAAAAAAAAAAGTTATGTGGCCAAACATATTTGTACCAACAGAAAGGTCTTGTCATATGTAAATCCCATTTGAAATATGAAAGCCCTATCAAGTTACTGTAAACGTGTTTATTTTCGCGGGGGAATAACATCAGGACTTCTCGCGTGGGGGAATTTTTTGCGAAATCCATCTATTCGCGAAAAAGGCGAAAATAACCCCAACGCGAAAATTTCCATTTTTAAAGTGAAGTTAATTAAGTTTGAACTGTTTCAGAAATTGATCAGCTCCAAGGGCAAGGCCACGAATACTTGGTAGGCTGTATGATGTGCTTTGGTTAAGGTTGACCACTTTAAATCATTCAACAGCTTTTTGTGTACTTCGCGCAGTTGTTTTCTCTTTAACGTGTTGAAATATGATATAGGCACTGAATAAAGAAAACATTGGATAAACTGTGAAAATACAGGAACAACAACTAGGAGCATTATAGAATTTTTGTAACTTATGACGAATATTCAAGAAAGTGAACCGTAATTCTTATCTTAACCAAAACAATGTATTAATATGCAAATTAAAGTATAAGTTAGTGAATTTCCTTCGAATGTAAACTATGATCTTCACAGTTTATTCATCCACGGTAAGCTCTAGTCGTCTCTATAATTGATATTATTAATATTTAAACATATGTTTTATCGTTATGATTTCAGTGTTCCATATGCTATATGAGGCAGTTAAAGAAGATCCTGACGATAGTCTTAACAGCAAAATAAGTGAATGACCGCGTGCGGTGGTCTTATAAGTACTGATTGTCCTAATTCATTCATGTTTACCATTAGTATGTTATGGAATAGCCGTACAAGCACCTGTTAACAAAGAAACCGTGTAAAAAATGACAACACAAAGTACAAAAATAACTTTTAATAAAACATGAATTAACCAAGAAAAGAGATAGGAAAATGGTAAAATACAAGCAATTAAGCGAAAACTTAATTCTTTTGTTCGGCTTAGCAGATAAATTACGATAAATTGAAACCACCAAAAGCATAGTGGAAAAGTTAAAAGGTTTACCATTAGAGTTTTCATTTCTCCCATCAGCATAAAAATCCAACGGCTCTTTATTTTTGGCTCTTCTTTTGCCTTTTAAGTCTAATTTAAAAGATTCTTGAATTATAAGTATTAAAAATAGATATAGCGCACAGATATTAGGTTATTCTTACAATTTTACAAACCTTTTTAAGCTTGATATGAAATTCTTACAATGATTGTCAACACCTTTAAGGCTCAATGGATATGAAATTTAAACAATAAATCTCGAATTAATCTACGGCATCTATTTTTAGCATCTTTTCTTGTTCCGCCGGCAGTGCTGATGGAGTTCCACGCATGCTCATTCTGGTCTGACGAAGCTGAAGCATGGTTTTCCTTTTATAGTCTGTGAGCTGGTCTCTCTTCTTTCGATTGAAGAATCCACACTTAAATAATCAAAATACTGGAATTAGCAAAATGTTTTAAGTTTCGTTTTATATATTCAAAGATTATTCACAGACCAGAATGAAAGATTAGCAGGAGATTTCCTCTTTTAAAAAGCAAAAAAAAAAAAAAAAAAAAAAAGGAAGGAAAAAAAAAATTAAGAGAGACTGATTAACATACAGGGAATACCAACTTCAGAAAGACTTTGAATTCTGATATCAGATATCACTGACGGGGGTTAAATTTCCGTAACGTGCATGTCTGGTCCATGCTGTTAATTTATCTGTTCTGAAATGATGCTAATGAATTTGAAGACGTCAAACATCTGAAACAACCTTGTCTTAATTTCAATATGTTATAATACTTATTTCAAACCAAAATCAAAAGCATAAAAAGCATAACGATATAAAAGAAGATGCAAATAAAAAAAAAGACAGAAAGAAAACAAACAGGGTGCCAGCCCCCCCCCCCCCCCAAAAAAAAAAAGAAAACTCCAAGCAACAACAAAAAGATAATTAAAAAAAACCATTTTTGTATTAAGCTTGTTTTATCACGAATGATTCTTATTCCGATTTTAAACACTTAGATATTCGTCATCAAGAATTGAAAAGCTTTGAAATAGATATATTAACATACCCTCCATAGAATAATGAATACGATGATGAGGAACAGTAGTGCACCCAGGGATCCGCCAATGATTATCCAGATATTCAAAGGTTCTGCTAGTTTTTCAACAACCACAGGGAAGATGTCAATTGAAGCCTATAAAGAATATACATGTAAATATAAGTTCAAGACATAGCCCTAATACTATTTATGGTTAATAAGTCAAAATATGATATTTTAATTATGTTTTCATTTCCAAAGCATATCCTTAATCACTTTATAAGATGCTCTTATTTAGAAAAAAAATGTAACCGACATCTTTTAAATGAGCATTCTTCAACTTATTTCTAAGTCGAAGTTAAATTCTGGTAAAATGTATGAACCGTTTTAAAGAACCAGTGTTCGTTGTGTAAATAATTATTCTCTGACAATTAAAATTAAGCTCCTTGCGCCTATCCTCCAACGATTTTTGGCCATATTTTTCACTAAAATACGCTTCTGAATTAACCCTACACAAAATTTGGAGCCGCTCATTTTGGCAAGAGGAAATTAAAGCTCTGTATTGTAGATGGCGCCAGGAAAATTCACTTTGGCTTTATTTAAACTGTTTTGCACGAAGTACTACTGACGAGGATAAAAATATCCGAAACACATGTCAAGTACAACAAAATCGGCACTATAGAACATATATTTCAATATTGACAATTTATGTTGCTTGTTTAACAGTACATTTCTACATATTCAAGACCACAATTAAAACTACGTTGTACCTTTTATTCTACTTTAAGTGTGGCAGGAAAAAACATTCTCACTAACTTTATATTGATTTATATGGGAAACTGAGATAAAATACTGTAGATGTTACATGTATATTTTAGATGACTTACAAATGCAGTCGAGTTCCTCAGCTGTTCATATTGAATACTCCATTCTGTATGTTTACAAACAGATGCCTCTGTAAAATATCTCACAAACGTTGACTCCTGAAAATATAGAAATAAGTCAATTGTAAAATGTACATGAACAAGAAAGGAGGGGATCTCCAACAACACTAGGTTGCAGCACCCACAGCAAAATCCCAAAACACCCATGCAAAAACACAGAACAGACACCCGCAGAAAGAGACGCAAAAGGGACAAGGAATACCAACTCACACCATAGAAACATGAAACATAAAAGACTACACATAAACCAACGAGACCACAATTGCATATAATAACAATTTCGAATAATTCCATTTAATTGTTCACAAGTAATTAAATTCATGATAAAATGTATAGGTTAGAAGGTATTTTGAAGTTTCTACATGAATGAAAAGTTGGCGAATCGTCAGCATCTAACCGGCTTAGATGGCTACTACTTATTATTTATTTTTAGTTGTAATATGATTATTTTATATATAATTCACTCCCATCGATATCTTCTCATGCATGCGTAATATAACATGTTATTCTACGTTCTTTATGATTGATATTTTACCTTCAGTACTCCTGGTAGGGCGGATTCCGACAAGTTGAGACTTATTTCTATACTTCTAAATTGTTTGTACTCGAGAAACATAACCGAACACTCTATTCTGGCACAGTCGTATTCCTGTTGGTATTCTTCCTCTTTCTCTTTAACTCTTGAGCAAGCCTAAAAGTGAAAGATTGAATAACTATGTATCATTATCTCCAGTTGTATGTTTTGTGCGGTTTGTGCGGTATGCGCATATATGTACCGTTGGTGTCCCTTTGAAGTCTAAATAGATACATTTCCCTTAATATTCTGTATATGATGAAAGTTTGAGTCTTAAAAACTTTAAGGTATTCACATATGTTAGTGCTGGAAAAATTTGGTTTGAAATTTCTTTATGAAGGTATACAGTTGGAACACCTCCGTATTATTCTCCCATAAAGAATATAAAAGTATAAAAACCCAACATGATAGCATATCAATCTTCACATACAGATACCAAGATGATTTACATCCAATGTTAAACGTCTTTAAATTCAATAGCATCATTTAAAACCTGATAAATTTACAGCATGGACCAGACATGCACGTTTCGGGTACTAAACCCTCGTCAGTGATCCTCAGTCTAAACAATGTCATATGGCCAATAAGTATGAAAATTAAGTCCAAAAATGTACCAAAAGACGTAGCAGAATGGGTGGGATATGATGCCACAGGACCCACGTTTTAGAAATTTCAAGAAATTTTGTGACAGAAAATTTCAAATGCGTTGAAGAGACAGACGATCAACCGAAGTTGATCGAACTTGGCTACATGTGCCCCCGGGGACTCTTGCTCCACCAGCAGTGACACTCACCAAGTAGTTAAGTTAGGGTTAGGGTTAGGGTCATCATCAATATTAAATTATCATTTTTCTTCCCATCCAACTCATTGAGGTGAACGTATATAATTTCAGATCTTCTACACTTAAGGATGAATTCTGCAACTTCAAATCAGTCTGACTATAATGTTAGCTTTCGTGGTGGATGGTAGAATGAACAAGTCTTCGAATTTCTAAATCAATACTGCAGAAATTCCTTTTTGATGAAGTAGATAGGTCAAAGGGTAATTACTACTGAAATTATTTTTGGTGGCTCCGCCCAAAGCATCACTGATGAGAATATAATATTCGAAACACGTGTCTTGTGCATGTAAATTGGTTTGGAATTTTCTTCAAGAAGGTAGAGAGTTGGAACCCTTCGACATTATTAAGTCTCTGAGAAAGTTCTAAGTCTGTGATTGGGATCTCAATATAACAAATGCCACACACTTGTCAGGATTATTGAAAAGAAAACTTTTTAGAAACTGAACAATCAGTTCAAATTATGATGAAGTGAATGCAAACGGATAAATGATGACAAACCACATCTTGGTATTTTTCGTCTTTAGTGAGCTTTGCTGCTTTTGGCGTTTCCGAAATCACCTCACGTCTCACTCGAACACTCGGAATAATAGCGTTGGACTGTGTTTGCTGATCCGGAAACGCTACCAGTCTGCAGTAATCCGTGTCGGAAAAGGTCTTTATCTGCACGAGAACGAACACAAAAAGAGGTATTATCAAACTTCTATGTTTTATTACTATTTGTGAATCATCCGTCGTTTCTATATCACATTGTCAATATTGAAATATATGTTCTATAGTACCAATTTTATTGTACCAGACACGCGTTTCGGATATTGAACCCTAAATAAAGCCAAATTGAATTATCCTGGAGCCATCTACAATCCAGACTTTTAATTTCCTCTTGCCAAAATGAGCGCCTCCAAATTTTGTGTAGGGTTTATTCAGAAGCGTATTCAAATGAAGAATATGATTAAAAATCGTTGGAGGGTATGCGCAAGGAGCTTAATTCTAAACATGTCCGAAAAATATATGCCGAGACCCCAGCTAAGGACAGAGCGATGCAATGTTTTAGAAATTAAGGTCTAATTTGATGACCGGGAAGGACTAGGTGCGTTAACCCCTCATACCGGCCCTATGATTTCGACGAAAAATGCATTTGATAAGCGAACTATTAATTATCACATTTTGCAATGTTTAATGTTTGAGAAAATACGGCGTCATTATTTTGAGCCCTCATAACGTCACGCGCGTGTTGTATGGCGTCATGTTCTGACGTCATTTGCCCTGAATAACGTAAAACAAAGGAAAATCATCGTAATTTACACACAAATCTTCAAAATTCATCTACTATCCAGGCCTCGCCCAAGGATTTTTTAAGCAAAATACACGGCCGATCAGAAATCCATCGATTGGTACAAAATTTATCATGGGCAAGACCTTGATAGATGCTTGAATTTATAACTTTGTATCGAAATTTCGCTCATTTATTGACATTTTAATGATTTCAACGTATTTAGACGTTTAGAGCGACGTATTATTCTGAATAGGAATGTAAAATCAAAACAGGCTTTCCTGATTTGGATTCACCATACATTTTACCTTTTATAAACTAGAATATTATGAATAAATGATCAACTTTGAAAATAGGGCCGAAATGACAGGTTACCGCACCTACTCCTTTTGAATATATTTCAATGCAGTGCGTAAACACTAAAACTAGGTGAGCGATATCACGGAGACTTACAGTCCACCAGCAGCGATACCAGCCTAGTGGTTGAAATTGTCAGTATTGAAATATGTTCTGTTGTATGTAATTTAAAGAGTGTTTGATTTATTGTATGTTTACTACTTGCTACAATTTAAACTTCTTGATATTTAAAGGCCATCATACCCCCTTACGATATATCTATACAAAGTGGGAACCTATTTGTTATTATAACATACCGTCGTTCAATCTGTTCATTTAATTTTTTTATTCAATTTTGTATTTTCTTGTACAATCTTTAACGTCTCAGCAGCTATATCCTCAAAAATACTTCTATATATTTTTATTATGTTTTAGTCTTATAATCATCGTCTCTTTATTTTAAAAGTACCTTTATTGCATTTCTTGTAGTAAGGTATTTCATCGTTTCTGTCGACCTGACGGGAACATCTATGGATATAATTGCCCCAGGGGAGGGACTAGGACCGTTGTTATCCACAGTGTACCTCTGACTGAAGGCTATGAAACCTTGTTTATTTGCTGAAAATTTGGCCTGTTCAGGGTTAGTGATTCTGAAATAAGAGAAATACATTCTTGATATCCTAGGGGAACAATGTTCGTACTGGGTCATCATTAAGTAAAGGTTAAAACGAACTTGAAATTCATCTCTCAAATGAGTTAAAGAAGATCCTGACGATAATCTCAACAGCACTCACAATAGAGCAGAAAATTAAACATCGACGGACCCCTAGCAAGCTAAAGGTGGGACCAGGTGCCCGGGAGGAGTAAGCATCCCCTGTTGGCTAGCCGCACCCGCCGTCGATGTTAATGAAAACTTATTTATTATATTGTCTTTACATATTAACCTCCGAAAACATTTCAGTTTGGTTTTCGAAATAAAAAGATAATTTGGAATATGAACGCAAAAAGATAAGAATAAATAATCAATCAACATTCATAGCGTGTAAAACGTATAAAACATCTTCAAATTCAATATCATCATTTAAGATTTAAGGACAGATACATTTTCAGCATGGACAAGACATGCACGTTTCGGGTATTTAACCCTCGTCGGTGATCCTCAATATAAACATATAAATAAGGTCTCATTCAAATAAGTTTTTAGTGATAATGGTTACAAGGTTACAAGATATGCAAAGAAGAAGGAGATGCTTTCCCTCCCCAGGCAACTCATCTCAACTCAACTAGGGATTCATGTTGCTATTTTGCCGCTCCTTATTTCTTTTTTTTTACTTAGTATGTTCCTACAATTGAATTTTGATTTGTGGGTTTTGTATTTTACACAATTTTTAAAAAAATTCATGGATAGGGAATATTGTAACTAACCCACTAATGATAATGTCTGAGCGTAGTATTACATCTGAAGATTGAGAAGCAAAATTATCACTTTCATCTTGATCCTTAGCACTTTCTGCGTTGTCCCTGACTGTAGCATTGAATTGTACGACTCGGTTAAAGTCTGTGACATTTGTCATTTTCGGAAGTAAGCGCTCTTTAGATACATCAAAACGAAGACTGAAAATTCCTTCTACGTCACTAAGAATTGGAGTTTGGAAATCACACCGGATGTACGTCATGTTTAGCTTTTTCGAACATGACACCTTCAAGTCACTCGTTGACAGGTCTTGATCGAAACCCCGGAATGCAGTGCTTTCTGATGGTTGGATGATGACAGATGCTGCGTATGCCGGTTCTCCTGAGTTACTGATGGTGATTCTGGCGTTTATTTCTTTAGTTTCTCCGAGAATGATCTCCTCGTTATCCATTGACATATCTATGTTCAGGTTTGATTTGCAAATATTTGAACATCCTGTATCAAATTTGGTCTGTAAGGAACAAAATGAATTGCTCTTGAATGCATTAAAATTACTTTAAGTTAACCGTTCTCTGTGATAGAAATTTAAAGTACCTATTGGAATGAACAAAATTAAGAACTATATTCAACCCCCCCCCCAAGAAAAACAATGGCAATGTTGTCTTAAGGATTAGTTACAACTTTGTTATATCAAATATCTTCATACAGAGGGTATAAATGATAAAATGAGATTTTCTGCACATATGAAATAAGGTGTGTTTTTAGTTATACCATTCTTAAGAATTGCACTCTGACTGACTGCAACGACAGGACTCCATAACGGGCCCTGCCCAAACCTCTTTAGAGAAGACAGGGCCCCGCCCATCTGTCCTCTCTGAATCTCTGTCGGACTCCTTGGGTGATAACATGTTTGAGCTCGCTACAGTCGGCATCGATTGCCCATTGGTTTATGTGTAGTTATTTGTGTTTGATGTTTCTATGTGATTTGGCGTTGCTTGTTGTTGGATATCCCCTCGTTCCTTTAGTAATGTGATTTGGCGTTCCTTGTACCATATACATGTCTTTCTGTGCGTGTCTGCTTTGTATTTTTGCAGCGGTTGTTTTAGGGTTTTGCTGTTGGTGCTGCAGCCGGGTGTTGTTGGAGATCTCCCCCTTTCTTTAGTAAGCAGAAGAAATTTACTCTCCTAGGGCATCTGATCTAATTAACATTGGATGTTTTGAAAATATTATACTTTGCTTCTGGATGTGTTTCGTTTCTGTTTTTTTTTATGTACGTTAATTTTGGCTTTGCCGTTTGCCTCACTCCGATACACTTGCTAGTTCATATAAAAAAAAATTACACATCTTCACAACAAAATGAACTTTTATTCACTTTTGGAAGAACATAAAAATGAGGTGGAGAGCTCATATACCTATGAATTAATTCACTTACGTTAAAGACGAAAAGATATAAAAAGAAATCATATGAATCAAGACATTTTTATGTAATACATCTGTAAACTTACATCTAATGTTGCTTGCTTCTTTATATCGTTTGCCAACAAAGGGGCAAGTCCGTCTGAGATGTTGCTGAGCTCGAAGTTTATTGAGAAGACAAGTCTTTCTGCTATTGATTGGAAGAAATATCGGTTTAATGTCTGAAAAATACATTCACTTCCTGTTGAAAATTTATTAAGAAATGTTTAAGTAGCTTCATTATTAAATTAATGAAGAATTCAGAGGGAGATTTAGGACTTTCGTTTATTGTTGCAAGATGTTAAGTTCTGACCATGTAATTTAATTCTGTTGGAAGAAAGAACAAGAAAACACATTTTTTTTTTCACAAAAACATTTTAAACTCAAAATAAATGATAATGCTCCAGAACAATATCTGTTCCGTAAGATAAAGGGAATGAAACAAAAGAGCAAATAAGTTAAATTTTATTAAAGGGGTAGGGCCACGAGACCCCTAAATCGGCCCTTGATTTTTCTCTTAAAATAAATTTCATGAAGAATACTTGATATCTCTCATGAAAATACACGAATGTTTACCGCTTTTCATGAAAAGAATAATATCACCAAACAATGTGCAATTTAACTGTAATGACGTCATGAAGTGACGTCATTTTGACGTTATTGATAAAATAAGACGAAAATTGCTGGGAATTTTGTCTTTTGTCGTAGAATTCAAAGTGGCCGCATGCGTTAACTGAGATAAAACGTTTATGACAAAAGGATATAATGATAATCTTTCACATATAAATTTTCCATCATAGTTAATGCATGCGGCCATTGCTAATTTAATAGAAATATTGATTTTTTGCATCAATTTCGCCGAATATGACATATTTTGGTGTTTTCAAAGGGCTAAAGGGTGTTGATAAAAGCAATGTTTACAAAAAGTAATTTCGTGATTCAGTAGAGACCGTTTCAAAATGTCAAATAACAGTTAAAAATTCTATGAAGTACAATGTTCAAAATTTATCAAATTGAGGGCCAATATCGGGCTTCGAGGCCCTACCCCTTTGATCATTGCATTGTCTTTGACGATCTAAGGTCCTCTGCATTAAGATATATAAGGTGCTTTTATGCTATTTGTGCTAATCAAACGACTTTCTAATTTGTACTGATAAATCTGCTCTGTGAATTTATGTAGTGAAAAAAACTTTCAAATAACTTAAAATACATGTACCTGTGATAAACAATTATTTTACACTAACATCTTATATAAAAACTTACAGCAACCTTTGCATGTATATTTTCACAAGTTTCATTGGTCTTTGAAATCGATAGTTCTCCTCTTCCAAACATGTACCCCATGTTTTCGTTATTCAATATCAGGTCAACACGGCTTGGCTGTCGCTTGTTCGTCTTATTTGTATCAGCTTGTATCCAATAATCTATCACTGCAAAAGAATGGAATCATATGGAAAATGTAAAATTATGAGTATCCCTTAGCAAAGTGGATCTCAAAATGAACTAAAATGAATTATTGGATGTCAAAGAGAAAGCCAAAAGTCATAATAAACAGGCAATAAACACCTTCGAAAATACACAAAAAAAACCAAAGATAAGGCGGATGCCCCACACATAGTGACAAGTGCGTAACATACTCTCGTGAGACGAGAGAAATCGGACAATAACATTGAGGACAACATTATCATAAATGATTCAAATTGGAAACAGAACAATTGTAGCAGGCGTACGTCATTATTAAAATGGATTCGGCGACATACAAAGTATTTTAGGAATACAATGATTTGAATTTTATTTCAAAATTTC
This sequence comes from Pinctada fucata, assembly GCA_028142955.1. Taxonomy (NCBI): domain Eukaryota; kingdom Metazoa; phylum Mollusca; class Bivalvia; order Pterioida; family Pteriidae; genus Pinctada; species Pinctada fucata. The sequence goes on along the minus strand of AP027114.1, from coordinate 6,521,899 downwards.
TGATAACTCAATGTTGTTTTGTTCTTCGCATTCGTTCATAATGTTATATTTTCTCATTTAGGATATTTGCGTAAGTCAAACCAATCAAATAATATTGATATAAACAACAAACTCGTCCTCTGGTAGATTACCTGCATTTTCGCATTGCTGCTCGTAAACTGTACGTACTGTACTGTTATTCTATGACTTCATTACTTTAATTTCCTGAGAGATATTGTTATCATCCATGTTTAAGAGTAATCTTCTTGATGCATTATTCTAAGCAAAAGAGAGTTATGTGACAAATCTTGTATCCCCCTTTCATCTTATGCAGATGTGTACTGATGATCTTTAATTTGGAAAATGAGTGTTCATAAAACAGTTCGGTCATTACTGTGTACAGCGAGCTCATGCATGCGCTGAATTATAAATGTTACTATTTTTATGATAATCACACAAGAATAAGACTGTATTAAACCATTATCAATAACTGTTGCTATCATTTTGTAATAGCTTCTTTCATACAGATATTGAAAGGTTCCCTGTAAAGTGCGAAACGAAACAAAAACGAAACGAAACGAAACCAATCGAAACGAAACGATGCAGATCGAATTGAAACGAAACAGATCGAAACGAAACGAAACAAAACGAAACGAAACAGATCGAAACGAAACAGATCGAAACGAAACGAAACAAAACATACATCTTAAAGAATTTGAGAAAAATTGATGTAAATGCAGAGAACAAGCACGGATGTCAATATAGATCTGCATATAGTATTGCCTTCAACCATTAGTTCTTGTGGCTGGAGGGATTTTTAAAGGGTCAAAGTCGAGGATTAAAATATAATATATACGGTATATAGCACAATTGCATTTTAAAGGATTAAAGGAGAGCGAACGGGATGAATAATCTCGTCATAGGCGGAAAAATATTATTTAGCAGGGAAAAGTCTAGTACAGAGGAAACGGAACTATTCCGTTTTGTGCATATGAAAACTTTATCAGAAAAATGAGAACAAAAACTGGGGGGGGGGCACATTTCGTTTGAAAAAGGATAAGATTTTTTTTCCTGAAATGCCCCCCCCCCCCAGTTTTATCTCATTACGGTGTCATAGAGTGGTTTTCTATCCCCTCACCTTTATTCCTCTTAAATTCATGAATGGCATTTTTAATTGTCAACTTTGACTCTTCCAAGAAACCCTCTCGGTACTAGTTACAAATGTAGAACTCTTGGATTAAGGCAATATTACATGCTGATCTTGTCTTTAAATCTTCGTTCTCGGCGATTTTTCCTCTTTTTCTCACATTCTTTAAGTTTTATATTTTGTTTCGTTTCGTTTCGATCTGTTTCGTTTTGTTTTGTTTCGTTTCGTTTCGATCTGTTTCGTTTCGTTTCTTTTCGATTTGTTTCGTTTCGTTTCGATGTGATTTGTTTCTGTTTCGTTTCGCACTTTACAGGGACCCATATTGAAAGAGTCACTACATGTACAATATATGTTCTTTATTCGAATCTCAACAAATAGTTTATCATCAGGAATCATCAAAGTTGGAAGAAAGGAAAAGCCCTAATTGTGAATTTTCGGATAACACGAATTATGATGAATTCCTTATTCATAGTCATTGTATCATCAAAATTTCTTGAGTGGGTCCTGTGGTATCATATCCTACCCATCCTGCTACGTCTTTCGATACATTTTGGACTTTATGATTTTCACACTCTTTGGCCTTGAAACATTGTTAGAGGATTACTTACGATGGTTAAGTACCCGAACGCGCATGTTTGGTCCATGCTGCAAAAATATCTGTTTTTACATGATACCATTGAATTTGAAGACGTTCAATATTACTTACTTAGTCCTTCACTTAGTCCTTTCCCGGTAAAGGAGAAGCACAAGTTGAGTGTGACACACGGCAGACTTGTGTTTCCTGTACTACATTCCTGATTGGTGGAGTTTAATGGGACGTTAGGGGGCACTGTAAATCTGGTTGTCAGGACGATAATTGGCCTTGACCTCAGTATCACAGTATGGTCAGACTGATAAGCTCCTACTGCAAAGTCTGTAATGAGAACGACAAGGAATTCAAAATAATGAAATACGATTAAGTTCAGAATTTTTCACGAAGTAGAAGCCCGCATGGAACATGGAAATGCCAAATATTTCTTAATCCTCAGTGATCCTCGAGCTACCAGACTGACACGCTTGACCAATCAAAATATTGTTACATTCTTAATAGTAACACAGTGAGTATGACGAGATTACTCTATGATGGGCCCTTTCCAAACTTCATCAGAGGAGATAAAGACGAGCATCTGTCCGCTTTAAAAGTTGGTTGAACTTTTCGGGTGATTGCATTCATGAACGTACTGCAGACTGCACGGAAAAGACTGTATAATATACACCCTTTTACTTTTATTCATTAATTTACACATTCATTCGTTTGTTTCTTAAGCCCCTTCGTTTTGTTGCCTGTTTGCGTCGTCATCATACTGTGAGGTTATTCAATAGAACTATTTTGCGTTCTTGAGACCGAACTAGTGGTAGAATTTTTTGCACAAAACAACATAATAATATTATCCAAACCGACGTAGTCGATGCCCATGCTTAGTCGTCAACGGCTTCCAAGTGATCTTTTGTGGTATTCCGTAGAGCGTGCAGATGATGTCTTTCTGGTTTCTGATTTCTTCGGTGTTTCTCGTGGCTGTCCCCTCTGTCCAATTCTTTACCTTCTTGAAGAACTTTAATGCACCGGACACGTGTTTTTGCTAGTAAAATCCTCATAAGTGATGTTTCGAGCCAAAGTGATTTTTCAGACACAGCCAAAATTCATTTCAATAGCGCTCTCTGATTTTATTTTTTTAATTTAAATTTGTGCATTTACTTTGCAGATAGTGCTCCAAATTTCCGGTTTCAGTGTTTTGTTGTCGATGCTGAAATCAACTCATGCTAAAAATTGCAAGGATTAAAGTTTAATCCGCGAAGCACATGTCAAAAGAATATCATTTATATCAAAGCCTTAAAAGAGTATGAAGAATATGTAATTCTCTGCGATACCCGCAAAGATACAATGAATAGAAGATTGAAAATAGTTTCATATCAGGAAAGAGATATTTTTCTTGCAACTTTACCATTATATGTATTATCATCAATGTCTAAGGTTGATCTGGAAATATAGAACCCGAAAGCTCTTAAACCAGAATCAATATCAGCTGCCATAATTTTCTGAGAGTATTTAGAAGGCAACAATCTGTCTGCGCCGTTAAATATATAGATGGCACCACGTCCATTATCTTCATAAGGTGCGCCGATTGCGAGATCTGAAAAGGAAAATATTTGCAAGTGAGGCAAATGATTAAAGTAGTACATGTACTATGAACAAAAATCTTAATGCAACTTGTAGTGTTGGAACACTTCCGTATTGTCTCTTACCAAAAAAATTCATTTGATTTCTTGCTTAAACAACCTTTCAAAGGACTTGTGAAAAGTTTAATAGGATTAATGCTTAAAAATATTTTTGTCATATTTTTGGACTGAAAAATAAAGCTTGATCATGACTGTTCACATTAACTATACCTTATCATAAACGGTAGTTTTTCCTTATTTGATAATGTTAAAAAAAACAAGCGAGCGTTTGTTTGTAAGAAAGAAATGTCACATGAGATATCAACAGTTTTTGTTTATTTTGTATATACAAAAAAAACCACATAGTGCTCACGTGTAAGTACATAACGAGCTTAAAAATCAGTTTCTCGCCAACCGCGTGGTAACAATTGTCACACAACTCATGATGTTAAACTACAGCATATCAAATTATGATGTCTATTTCTAAAAGAAAATGCCGAATCAAACACAAAATCCTTTAAGAACTAAAGTGTATGAAAGTACCATTTAGATTATCTGCATTAATATCGCCTGGACTTGCAAGACTTTGACCAAACCTAGCCCCTTCTTCACTGGCTCCTCGGAATTCCCTATCATCTGGTGTCAAATAGGTCTGCAGAAATGTAATATCACGGGTATGAGATATCAACATATTCTACGAATTTCGTTTGTGATAATCGATATAAAAATTCGAAGAGACAAGGAAATGCATAACGACTGTATTTTAAACAATATTTACCCCTTTATGTCCATAGTAAACATAGAATGCACCGGCTTCGAACGCTCCATTAGGTCCTGTTGTGAGTGGTGCACCGACTATGACGTCATCATTAGTGTCACCATTTATATCTGCCACTAAAACTATCTGTCCAAATCCACTTCCTATCTAAAGAAGATTGTATCTAAATATTATTCAAGAAACTTATTGGGTGCTACGGCCGGTGACTCATTTTCTTATGGCTAGGAGGTCATTATTCTGCGATGAATAATGAACCCCAGGTCATTATTCTACGAGGGTTATTCGTCTTTACACCGGGTCCTGTCAAAGATTCCTTCCATTTAATGATTAGAAAAATTGACAGTGTTCTTATATGTTACATAGAAACAAATAGATGATGATTACTATTTAATAAATATTCCAGCTTTGTAAAAGCTAGCGAAAAATGAGAGTTTGACATCTGTATCAGTTTAAGAATAGAGGAGAGATAATTAAGTAATGGACAGATAAAACTGCATTTGCGATTGTCACCTTCAGCTTATTTTTTCTTAGAATTTCACAAAGGAATTACGCAGTGTCTTTGTTAATGAGATTTGATAAAAATCAGTCATACCTGTCTACCCGTAAACTGTTTCTTCTGGTTTAAACGAAGGTTACCAACTTCTAGTAAAGTAATCTGTCAATAAAGAAGAATCTTTGTTATATAAGTAATTTTATAAAATGAAATTTAGATATCAATCTATGATTATGAATAATTATTACATTTTTGTAGATGTTCTTCTTATATTTCTTAGTTATTTGTATATGTAAAATACATAAGAGATAACAGATGTCACAATTCAACAGGGTCACAATTCATTCACAAACTTTATACCATAAAAGCATACTCAAAATAAAACCAAAATTACATTACTAGAAATAGCCAACCAAATAGCTTCATTTTATATCGTGTATTTGCGTATCCTTTAGAATTTACATACACACTAGGTTTCACGATCATGGACCATTTAGGAGATGAAAAAGTAATTTAAATATTGTCAATGAGGGAATGAAAATCAATTACAAAAGCAATGCGGAAAGCGAAAATTACAACTGACTGGTAATCGAAACAAAGAAATAATCCTAAACCAGTTAAAATAAGCCAAACCAATCTTAAAGAATCAATACTGATCCAAAAGGGAAACGAGATCAGGTGTAAATGGACTGTAAGCATTCCTACTTTCGTGAAGAAACTGTCACTTTAAAAAGTCGTGAGGTTGAAAAAATTCGATGTTTTGGGATTTTGGGTGGCTTTAAATTATGATATCTTTCAACAGTGTTATAGTGTTTTATGCATTTAAAAAATCGAAACCTCGGAAATGAAAATCACTAACACATTCCCTCCCTATCAACCCACCGCCCCCCAAAAAATAAAAACAAAGCAAAGCAAAACAAAACACAAAAAAAGGCAAATACATGAAACATTGCATCAGTTGATGGAAGTACAGGAGGTGTGAAAAAGCCTTATATGATATACATGTACAAACCGCGCCGACGGGTCCATTAGAATCAGTGTACCCTGGGGATCCCACAATAACGTATGGTTTACTAGGTGGTCTTTCGCCAAACATCCCAGATTCTATTGCATAACCTGTAAAAGTATCATTTTCTTATCAATTTGAAACCTTTCTCTAATAGAAAAGTATGTCACATTGTAGATGCGGTAATGGGGACGTTGCAAAGTGTTTAATTTTGAAGGAATAAAGAATATCTCTAAGCACTTTGGAAAAGGAACCGAGAAAGTGAATAAAATGCCTCTACCTTGTAGATTCATCAAGTATTTCGGAATGAACTCGGTGCCTTTTTGTGGATCCAGGATTCCAAAAAAGAACAATCTGCGAGTTACTTGACCAATCTACAGCCTTGTAAAAGTGCATTCGTTAGAATTGCACACTGTCGGACTTGTGCAACGGTAATCCATGACATGTATATCCAAACTCCTTAAGAGAAGACATGGCGCCGATCATATTTCCACCCTGAATGTTTTATTCACAGCAACTCTGCGTTATTCGAATCACTTGGTAACCGTACAAGTGAAAAACAAATGTGCACACGTAATTCGGATAACCACACTATTCCGTACGTATGGATAATGACTATATCCCCATATACAGATAATTCAGAAAATCCTAACCGAAGGCATACGAAATCAGGACAAAACAGGAACCAAGGCAAGGAAACAAAAACCTCCACCACATGAAAAGAAACGAACTCCAGACATGGGAGTGAGACCAGGTGCCTAGGAAGAGTCAGCATCTCCTGCTTGCATGTAACACCCGTCGCTTCAATTCGGTAGAATTGTCACAACCGGTTACTTCCATATTGGAAGATATTAATGGACGGTACAAATGGTCTATGACAGAATATCATCCACCATTCTGAAGAATGGGACATTATAGCGTATGACGAGTTACCCATATCGACCGTAGGACTTCCTCACTGACGATGTTAGCCGGCCAAAAACGTATGCCTGACTGAGAAGCTTAACTTACAAATGACCGTCCGTAGTCGCCACCGATTGCTAATTGGCCTCGAGTTTTATGTGAAGTCTTTTGTGTTAATCTTTTTACGTCGTTATTTGTGTTCTTTGTCTATTTTGTGTCTCTTTTTTAATCTTTGTACCAGCCTTGTACCAGCGAATTCTTAAGATTTGCACTCTGACTGACTGTGACAGCAGGACTCCATACTGGGCCCTGCCCAAACCTCATCACAGAAGACAGGACCCCGACGACCTTTCCTCTCTGGGGTGATCACATGCATGAGCTCGCTACAGCCGACAGAGCATGTATGCCTTCTTTTAATATCCATTTACATAACCATCTGTGTGTTTCTTGGGCCCCTGAGTCTTCTGTCATCTGTCTGTTTGTATGTTCATCTTACAGGGAGGAGGTTATATTACGCCACAATTGTGCGTTCTACGAGACCTTTGGGTAATCGGAAAAGTTGGAGGGTTGTGCGCACGTAACCTGGATAACTACATCGTCTGATACTTGTGTGACAGATAGCCGCCCTTAGTCCGCAACAGTTGAACATTGGTCTCGTTGGTTAATGTGTGATTTTTTGTGTTTCATGTTTGTATTGTGTGAGTTGGTGTTCCTTGTCCCTTTTACGTCTCTTATTGTGAGTGTCTGTCTTGATTTTTTTGCATTGGGTATTTTGGGGTTTGGCTGTGGGTGCTGCAACAGGGTATTGTAGGAGATTTCCTCCTTTGTTTTGCATTACACAGTTTTATCTGCATAAATAAGAGGGATGTGTGATTGTATTCATTTTACCAGCACATTATCAATGGCGTTATAGAATTTGGTCACCTAAATTCTTCACTGTGTAAAAATTACTATGAAAATTGTGAAGTTAATGTAGTCACGTTTGCCATTCACTGAAAAATTAACAATTGACGTCAAAACTTTAGTCACTATAAGGACTTCGTTTTTTCAAAGTTTCAAATTTCCTTTCCTGAGAAGATAATCCTTAATCCAATGCCTATTGTGTATTCACATCGCAATGGATATGCTATTCTTAGCAATCTCTAAGTACAACGACTTAGACCTGAGAGCAAGGCAACTTCCCTAGAAGCTATATGGAATTTATTTTTATGTAGCTTTGTACTAAATTATTGAATGGACGATACAAAGAAAATGTAAAGTACTAAAACATATCTCTGACCACAATAGTGATCGAAAGGCTAGGTAAGAGCCATCTAAAACACCACATTTGATTACGTCTATTAGCTTTTATTTTCTATGACTAAACTGACGGAAGGCGCTATCAAGCAGTAGATGCTTATTCACCCCGTGTTCCCTGATCTCATCTCCATTGTAGATTAACATTTGCTCTTTGCCAAATATCTTGGTTGTTTTTTTTCCTGGTAAAGTAAGTCCATTTTAATTCCTTGTAAATTATTTGTATTTGTGTTTGATCTTCATTAACACATTCTAGAATGAGTTAAGGAATCAGGAAAGGCAATTAGGTCTGAAGTAAGGTTAAGGAAAAACTGAAAATAAATCATTAGTTCATAAACCTTAAAGATAAATGGGTATTTATATCCATTTACATATTCATCTGTGTTGCTTGGGGCCTCTGCGTTTTGCGGTCTTGTTTGTGTGTGGTCATCTGACAGTGAGGAGGTTGTTTTACACCACAATTGTACGTTCTTCGAGACCTCTGGGTAATCGGAAAAGTGGGAGGGTTGTGCGCACGTAATCCAGGATAACCACTCCTTCTGTTATTTCCGTGGCAGATGGCCGTCCTAAGTCGGCACCGGTTGCCCATTGGTCTCGTTGGTTTATGTGTAGTCCTTTGTGTTTGATGTTTCTGTGTTGTGTGTTGACGTTCCTTGTCCCTTATGCGTCTCTTTCTGTGCTTGTCTGCTTTGTGTTTTTGCATTGGGTGTTTTGGGGTTTTGCTGTGGGTGCTGCAGCCTGGTGTTGTTGGAGATCCCCTCCTTTGCTTTATATGAATTGGTAATTTGTCAATTGGTTTGGAATTTTCTTCAAGAAGGTATAGAGTTGGAACCCTTCGACATTATTTATATGAATTGGAGTAAATAATTGGAAGCTTTTTAAAAGCATTTAAGGAATCGTTGTATTTTGCCCATTAGATTGTAAAAAGGGACAATTGTTAGTGTCCTTTGCGTTGTGGTCCTCAAACTATAATGTAAGATAGCCTTTGTTTGGAGCATGATAAGGTCAACTTCAAAAGCTGTTCGAGATCATCAGTACGTCAAGAAAATGTAAAGCGATAAAGATGATTTATAAATAAGAAATAAAAGTGAGCTTACCTAAGTATGCGCCTTGAGTCATCGTACGGTTTAAGTCAGGTGATCTTTGTATTGTGTATCTTTCAACTCTATTATTGAGTTCAATATATAGCAAAAATCCGCCTACAACGAAAGAAGGCAACACTTATAAAACCGTTTAAGAAAAACAAAATAAAAATTGCATTTCTTTTACCTTGAAGTTCACGATTTCAGAATCGTGTAAATTAGAACGACCATTTCGTTTAAATATCAAAGTATTGGACACAACTCCATTCCTTTTACCCTTAAATGAGTTTTGAACATATATTTTGTCTTAAAGGTTTGCTATTGCTCACACATGAAGTGCCTAGATGTATCGCTAGGCTTGGAAGTCTTTGGTTCAACGGATATTCTAATTCATACTGTTTGTTTCACGCATTCTGATTGGTGCAAAGCATTTCCACAAGCACGTATAGCGACGATATACATGCCGCACACCGATTCACTTGACATACTTTAAAATGTATTCCTACGTACACAGGCAGGTTTCAAACTTTCGCGAGATTTTTCCTTATGACGTCAAAAAGGTCCACGCTTATTATTGCTCAAAATTTGACTTCTCGTCATCGAGATAATCACGGAGATTTTGTGCATTTTAGATTTTGGAGCGCAGTAATCTCTGTCGGTCGTTGCTCGTCCTCCTTAACAACCATTCGGATTAGCCTCGACCTTTTTCTAAAAAGACTCGGACGTCAGACGGTGCCATTTTAAAAATAGTTCCCCGTTGATCTATTAGTATTGTTATATTCTATCATGAAATACAAGTTCCAACACTGGATCGTATCTGACAAATATGTTACTCACAACATTACTCACACAAGTTAGAGAATTTTGAATGCCGAAAAAGTGCCTTTTTACTTTTACATCGAATTGATGTAAAACCTTCCTCCATTGGCATCCGAGTCTTTTTATGCCGTTACAAATAAAGGGCGAGGGTGTCCGAATGCCTAGCAAGGTCACGTCTAGAATGACATATGAGAACCTCTGAGGTGTACACAGAGTTAAAATATGTCACAAAAATTAGAATAGGGATAAACGTACTTTGTTTTGTGGTTCCGACAGGCCCCGACCGTCTAACCACGTTTCAAACAGTATATCCAACATACATCAAACAGTATATCCAAATATACGGATTTTGTTCTGAGAGCTAGGCGTCTTTCAGATAAGCTTCTCAGTCAGGGATATGTTTGTGACCGACTAACATCGTCACTGAGGAAGTTCTACGGTCGATATGGGGAACTCGTCATACACTATGATGTCCCACTATCCAGAATGGTGGATGATATTCTGTCATAGACCATTTGACCCATCCAACCAAAGATTGTACTCTATATCTTCCAAAATGGAAGTAACCGGATGTGACAGTTCTACCGAATTGAAGCGACGGGTGTTGCATGCAAGCAGGAGATGCTTACTCTTCCTGGGCACCTGGTCTCACTCTCATATCGGGAGTTCGCTTCTTTTCATATGGTGGAGGTTTTTGTTTTTGTTTGCTTTGGTTCCTGTTTTGTCCTGATTTTGTATGCCTTCGGTTTCTGATTTTCTGAATTATCGATTTTGTACTGTAGACAGGGATATGGTCATTATCCATATTTGTCATTTTTACCACTGTTCATGTGTCACTGCTGGTGGACAAATTGTCCCCGAGGGCACTTGTCGAGCAGTCTTTTGCTTAAATGGATAGAACTCAAGAGACCTACAAAGTGGCTGGGGCGTCGCCCACTATAAAAAGGCCCCAACCTGTTGCGTCTACGGACACATACGCAACAGGTAACTTAGGTGTCCCTAGAATTAGCTTACACGACATTAGAGATGAAACATTTGTAGTTAGTAACAATCATGAGTTTTGGTATAAACATGCAGATGGGTATATTAAAATCAAGCCCTGTAAGATTGAAGTGGTCGATATACTAAAAGAGCACCTATTTTCACCAAGCGATTGCTCAATTTCTAAGTGTGGCATGAAGAACTGCAAAACTTGTAACATCCTAATAACAGACACTTCATTCTCAAGTAATCTCACAAAACACACATTTAACACGCATAGTTTTGAAAACCTTAACTGCATGACATCTAATGTTGTGTACGGAATAGAGTGCTCACTTTGTGGATTGATTTATGTGGGCGAAACCAAAGGCCAGCTCCGAAAAAGAATGTCAGGACACCGGTCAAAAATAAATAATAAAGGAAGTCAACTCCTTTACCGACATTTTGACCAGGCGGATCATTCTGTTTTATCTATGAGAGTCAGAATCCTGGTGAAAATATATCACCCCACAAACAATCCCAATTTGAGCACACCTCTCCGTCGCAACAGAGAAGAGTTCTGGATAAAAAATCTTAACACTGCAGCGCCCTATGGGTGCAACGACAACATCAGCACTATAGCAAACTTAACAAGTCCCGGTTGTCAATCGGTAAATGTGACTAGCTTATTCAACAGATCACAAAGAAGACCTCGAAGTCACGGCATTCGAAAATATAATAGGCCTGAGATACATAGTTTCTCCTTCGATGACTTGGTTCCATTTTTGAATGAGCCTCTAGGCCTGCATTATATTCGTACCAAATTATACTCTGTTCCTTTACGGAAGTTACACGAAATCTACGATTATACGAAGGACCTCGCATATACCGATACACGTTCCCCAGAATACAGACTACAAGGAGTCATCTTGGACATTTCTACTTTTCGTTTATTTCAAGCAGTTAGATCAGATAAATCAGAGGAGAAAACAAACCGCCCTTTCATTAAAGTAAGATTTGCAAACAAAGGTATTGATAACTTGAATCTTGGTCAAATTTTGAATCACAAAACTGTCACAGAAAAACTCCCACTATATTTCAAAAGAAAAGAAACTCCTTGTATTTCCTATAGCTACACACCAACAGTTGCATCTAAAATTTACAATTACAAACGATTCCTGCAGTGTATTGATTTAAGTAATCCCTCACTACATCCACTTCCCTGCGAATGTTCTTCATCGGATTTCAACTACTCTCCTTGTGGACACGTTATTACTGGTGACCTTAGTATAGTCAAGAACGACAAGATGAGAGAATTGTTAAAAAAGGGTCCCAAATACAGAGAAAGTATGTCCTTTACATGGAACCAAAATGTCAAAATTATCATGGACTCTTGTGAGGAATATGCAAGACGTTGGGCAAAGAAAGAGGATGTACAGCTCGACACCCTTTCCGAATGGATAAAATCAATCAGAGGGTTACTTTTATCTAGAATGAACCGATTAAAATCAACTGTGAACACCAGATTCGTGTCTATATTTAAAGACCCTGATGTTATCACAGAACTTACCTACCTCCAAGAACATTATGTCATCACACCAGCGGACAAAGCCTCAAATAATTACACATTTACTTGCAAAAAGTACTATTTCGACAGTCTAGTTAAAGAGTTGGGTTTAAATTCGACACCTGGAAATCCCACTTACATCCCAACAAACCTTTCTGCCTCTGAAATAATAGATAACCACAAATCAGCTCTTGCTTCCTTTGGCTTCGACACTACCAATTTAGATTTAGATTTACCATACTTATACTGCATACCTAAAATGCATAAGAATCCGTACAAACAACGTTTCATCGCTGGTTCCTCAAAATGTTCTACCAAAACTGTATCGATCTTACTCACCAAAGTTTTATCTGAAATCAAATCTGGGCTTCAAAAATATTGTTCGACAGTATATTCTCGCAGTGGTATCAACCAGATGTGGATTTTAAAGAATTCGAAGGAACTTTTAGAACATCTGAAATCCACTCATTTTAGTAGAGTCCATTCGATCAAAGCCTTTGATTTTTCGACACTTTACACTACAATTCCACATTCTAAATTGAAAGAAAGACTCGCAAAAATTATAAGTAATGCGTTTACAAGTAAGAACGGTAATCGCAAATACAAATTTATTGTTGTTAACTATGACAAAACCTACTTTGTAAAAGAAAAGTCAGATTCTGAAAATAAGTACACTGAAACAGACATTATTCAGATGTTAAACTTTCTGATCGACAACATTTTTGTGGTGTTTGGAGGAAAGGTCTTCCAGCAAATTGTCGGAATTCCAATGGGTACCAATTGTGCCCCACTCCTTGCCGACATTTTCCTTTACTCGTACGAAGCTGAATTCATTCAATCTTTGGTCTCTGAAGGGAAAAGATACTTAGCTTCTGATTTCAACTTCACTTACAGATACATAGACGATGTGTTGTCCATCAATAATCCAAAATTCGCGGATTACCTGAGCAGTATCTATCCTTCGGAGCTTGAAGTCAAAGAAACTACAGAGACAAATAATTCAGCATCCTATTTGGACATAATGTTGTCCTACGACACTGATGGTCACATGAACACCTCACTCTATGACAAACGTGACGACTTCAATTTCAGCATTACGAACTTTCCTTTCCTGAGTAGCAACATCCCTTCATCGCCTGCTTATGGCGTGTTCATATCTCAGTTGATACGCTATGCCAGAGCAAGTACCAAATATACGGATTTTGTTCTGAGAGCTAGGCGTCTTTCAGATAAGCTTCTCAGTCAGGGATATGTTTGTGACCGACTAACATCGTCACTGAGGAAGTTCTACGGTCGATATGGGGAACTCGTCATACACTATGATGTCCCACTATCCAGAATGGTGGATGATATTCTGTCATAGACCATTTGACCCATCCAACCAAAGATTGTACTCTATATCTTCCAAAATGGAAGTAACCGGATGTGACAGTTCTACCGAATTGAAGCGACGGGTGTTGCATGCATGCAGGAGATGCTTACTCTTCCTGGGCACCTGGTCTCACTCTCATATCGGGAGTTCGCTTCTTTTCATATGGTGGAGGTTTTTGTTTTTGTTTGCTTTGGTTCCTGTTTTGTCCTGATTTTGTATGCCTTCGGTTTCTGATTTTCTGAATTATCGATTTTGTACTGTAGACAGGGATATGGTCATTATCCATATTTGTCGTCATACACCTTTCGGAACCACAAACTACAAAACACAGTACGTCTATCCCCTAATTTTAATGCCAGTAGTATATTTCTATGATCCTGTATCATGCTTTTCCGCAACAGATTACAAATACAAATTATATTAATTACCTTATACTATTAGTTACCTACTCATCTAGTGACCTGTACGGGATGATACCAGGTCACTAGTTTTTATACCGGGCGGACAATATGTTTTGAAGTCCAGATTTGATTTCAGTGAAAACTTTGGTGAGTAAGATCGAAACAGATTTGCTAGAACATTTAGAGGAACCAGCGATGAAACGTTGTTTGTACGGATTCTTATGCATTTTAGGTATGCAATATAAGTATGGCATAAATCTTAATTGTTTGTGTCGAAGCCAAGGGAAGCGAGAGCTGATTTATGGTTACCTATTATTTCCGAGGCAGAAAGGTTTATTGAAGTGAAAGTAGGATTTCCAGGTGTCGAATTCAAACCCAACTCTTTTACAAGGCTGTCGAAATAGTACTTTTTATGTAAATGTGTAGTTACTAACTTTGCGCCTCTTAATGCAGATTTATTTTTTTCACACTTATGAAAGAGAATTAATCCAAAACGTCCAAAAGCAAAGAAAACATAATGATTTGAAATATTTCAATGGTACCTCTAGGTACCTGGATGATGTTCTGACTATCAACAATCCTGTTTTTGAATAGTATAAGAATGACATTTATCCTCAAGAATTGACATTAAACCAGGCAAACACAGAAAGAGAAACACCATTTTTGGACCTAAATATCAAAATTCTTAATGGAGAGATTCATACAAGTGTATATGACAAAAGAGATGATTTTGGATTTAATATAGTAAATTTCCCCTGCCTTGACGGTGATGTTCCTAGATTACCGCTATATTTACACTTCACGGCTCATCCGTATGCTAGAGCATACACTAATGTTTTGGATTTTCATGATAAAAATTTGACATATTAGGTATACATATACAAAGGTAAATAATTATTTATAAATCTCTAAAGGCAAAGTTTTTCTTAAATAAATTTTTCGCTTTTCAAATCACTGGCGAATTAGCGTAAATATGAATGTTATTTTGGTCGCACAATAGTTAGGAATACGAGACTCAATGTAATGTATATGTACGCGAAAAATAATATACAATAAACATCTTCACTTGAAATTTCAATACTTACCCCTGCCCATAACTGAATCTGGAGACCCAATAACAACAGAAAAGACGGGATTCTGAAAAATTAAGTTGATTTATTAAATAGTTTTCATTCTTAATTTTAGAATAAAATTAATAATACACAGTTCACGTACATTGCGAGTTGAATTATTTTTCTGCGAAAGAGAAAACTGATTTATTTCTATTGGCTATTTCCTGAAATTTTCATCCATATTGAATTAAGTTAATTATTGAAACATTTACCCCAAAAAATGTTCACCATCGGAAAAATATACAAAATAAAGGGTAAAATCCAAACAAACAAAAAATAAGAAAAATATACGAAAGTATTGGTCAATGTCCATCGGGGATTTCTTTAAGTTATGCTCAGTCTTTCCGGGCACAAGATCTCATCTTAATTAGGGACTGACTTTTGCTTCTTTGTACGATGTTTATATTTATTTTGTTCTTTCATGCGGGAGTATTTCCTTGTTTCTTACTGTTAGTTAGTGTAGTGGTTAGGTAACCATTGGGGTGCTGCTTTATGAAAGAGTTGATAGTTACAAGTATTCAGTGTTCGGCTTTTATTTTGAAATAGCAGGTTCCTCAAGAAACTAATTATGTTTTTGAAATAACTGGACTTGCATTTCTGAATAATGATATACGAGTTATTATTCTACGCCATCTATATTGCATTGCATTGTTAGAAGAAGGGAGGGGCTCTTCAAAAAGACCCTGTTGCAGCACCAACAGCGAAACACCAAAACACCCGATGCAAGAACACAAAAGACGAGCATAGTATGAGACGAAAAAGAGACATACGACATGATTGTAAACATCAAACACAAAAGACTAAACATAAACCGACGAGACCAATGGGCAACCGGTGCCGACTTTTGACGGCCATTTGCCACGCAAGCAGCAAATGGTGTGGTTATCCTGGATTATGTGCGCACAATCCTCTCACTTCTCAAATTACCCAGAGGTCTCGAAGAACGTACAATTGTGGTGTAAAACAACCTCCTCCCTGTTAGATGACATCACACAAACAAGACCGCAAAACGTAGAGGCCCCAGCAACACAGATGAATATGTAAATGGATATAAAAAGAGGGCGTGCATAATACAGTCCGTGCTCTGCCGGCTGTAGCGAGCTCATGTATGTTATCACCCGAGGAGTCCGACTGACATTCAGAGAGGACAGGTGGTCGAGGCCCTGTCTTCTCTAAAGAGGTTTGGACAGGGCCCGTCATGGAGACCCGTCGTCACAGTCAGTGAGAGTGCAAGTATCAAGGATGCGCTGGTACAAGACTGTAGATTGGTCAAGTACCAAGCCTAGTGTCCGTCTAGTGACATTAGGATCATATTCACGTTTTAAAAAACGTTTGATGACTCTGACGCATTTTCGAAGGCTATGCTTCCTGCCTTTGATCCTTCAAATTTTGTTTATCATATCACCATAAAAGACAGGTTGTGTAATACCCAAAAGTAATGTACTCTGTTGCGTGTATAGATCCGAATTTTAAAAGAAGTTGACTGTAATTTTTGTAAAATTTCCAGAAAGTCTAAACTAGTTTATGAAAGCGGAAACCTTGACCTAAAAGGTTTTAGGTAATTTGTAAATTTCTTTTGTGAAAATCCAAAATATCAGTACATGCTCTAGCGTACCGGATGAGCTGTGATATGTAAATGCCGTATGACAGTAATCTTGGAACATCACCGTCAAGCCAGGGGAAATTTACAATGTTGAATCCAAAATCATCCCTTTTGTCATATACACTTGTATGAATCTTTTCGTTTACAATTTTGATATTTAGTTCCAAAAAATGGTGTTTCTGTATTTGTAACGTTCGCCTTGTTAAGTGTTAATTCTTGTGGATAAATTTCATTCTTATATAATCCAAAAGCATGTCGTCAGTAGTTAGAATATCATCCAGATACCTAAAAGTATTATTGAAACAGTTCAGATCATCAAATTTTCTTTGCTTTTGAAGATTTTGGATAAATTCTTTTACAAATATAAGATAATAGATGTATAAAAATAAATCTGCAACAAAAGGCGCACAGTTAGTACCCACAGGAATTCCTACATCCTGCTTGCTACATCCCCACCAAATCTAACATTAATATTGTCCAAGAGGAAGGACAAGGTATTACACAGGTTACTACATGTCCATGATTTGTATGAATTGTAGTCTGTCGAGGAAAAGAAACCCTACTCGATCAAAACACCATTTAATGAGATAACATAATCGATAATTAATTTGGTCATGAGGAAGCGTGGTGTACATATTAGAGAAGTCGTATGAAGAAATCGTATCGGCTTGGAAATTTCCAGATTTCATTTTGTCAATTACATCCCCTGAATTCTTAATAGACCAAAATAAATTGACATCGTTCCTGTTAAGAACCGTTTCACAATATCTAGTTACGTGTTCTTTAATAGCAGTAAGTGCTGACATCAGATTTCAGGACATAATTGTAGTGGAGCAGTTACTAGAATTAGCAATAAATCGAAATTTGTAAGGAGACTTGTGCAGTTTCGGTATGCAATATAGTGTTGGGAGATCCAATTTAGAAATAGAGATATTGAATGAAGACAGTTCACTGTTATGCTTGCTTAAAATGTTAGATGCACTTTCATCACTTTTGATATATGTATTAGTAGACGAAAGTTCCGAAATCAAAGTTGATATGTAGTAACGTTTTCAAATGATAATGGTGTTGTTGGCTGCTTTATCAGTTGGTGCAAAGACATATTTTTCATGTAAGTTACTAATTTTGGATTTGAAATATCTTTCTGATTTGGAACGTGGATTTTGAAGAAAATGAGGGTTTTTATGGAAGTTATCTATTCGAATATCCGTTATATCTAAAATGAGGTTTTTCCAGTCATTCAGAGCATGCGGTTCGACTCCTTCCGTAAGCACCTCACGGCATTTGATAAAATCTATCTTGGATGGGATTCTATACTTAGGTCGATTTAAAAGAAGACCCTCTGTGTCTGTTGTTGAATGTAGAGCCTGCGGATGGAGTAGTGCATAAAATACGACTATGGGGTCTTAATCTGAGAGGTGATAAGAGTGCTCTTGTTGATGAAAAAAGTTTACTGTTGAATGTCGATGATGGTAAAGTGACTGTAGTGACAGAGGGTAATCTCAAGGGGGTTAGTTTAATACGAGGCGACCTTAAAAATGCCATAATGCGATAATGGAAGAAAAGTGAATTAGAGTCCTACGTAGAAGACACTACACCAAAGCCAAGTTAGAGAATATAATGAAATTAAAACACTTCAAACATCGGGTCGCGGGGAATTGCTTTGCCAACTCCACTCTGCAACATGAAATAAGTGTAGATATAAAAGAAGGAAGGGGATCTCCAACAAGAGAAATCTATGGATTTAAAGAAGAGAAAAAGAAGAGAAATCTATGGATATTGAAGGGTCATATGTATGTTTGGTGTTAACATCGATATATTTCTTGTCCCTGTATGGGCGTGCTACTTCAATTTTGTCAAACCATGCTTATCAAGTGAAGTTGAATATGGTTGCCATATGTTACTTACAGATGTGGTTGCCATACTGAAACCAAACAGAGCACTGATGTCATTTCCGGTATCTATGTCCCTCGGTTTCACCTTTGTAAAATCATCCTTTTGAATTTGGTAACAACGTCCAACGGCCTTGTATATCTTTTGTACATCATAGAACGCTAAGTTCTTCCATAATGGAGCACAAACCTATAAACAGAGATTATGTTCGAAATAATAAATAAATCAAAGTGTCACTCAGAGATCTATACAATTACGCATATCTACTAAACTGCATGGTAGAAGGGACCGGTTGCGCATTGGTCTCGTTCTTCTGTGTTGGCTTTTATCAATAGTATTACATTGTTATTACATTGTTACCTTTTTATTATCTTTTTTTCAATTTATACTCTTAATATTCATTTGTGCATCATTGTGACAAACAGGCGAAATAGAAGAAGCAAGAAAAGTATGAATCGAAGGTAATTCAATCCTTATAAGGAAATTGACATAAGTTGATTTCCTTCGTGTACCATAATTGTAACCCCCCCCCCCCCCCCCCCCAGATATGGTGCTTTAAAAAATCATTATTTTTTTTTAAATCTCTCAATATAAGTACTCACCACAATGCTTCGTTTAGCTACTAGAATGCTAGAACCAAGATTTTGTTCAGTTTGCTCGTATATGCCAGGAACACGCGGAGTGGTTGAGTTTTCTGAAAAGTATGAAAGTAACGCAAAATTCAACATAACGTTGGACGAACTCAATACCAAATATGCACGAGGGTTATTACGAAAATTCATGGAATACTCAAGTTTATGTAAGATAAAAGCAAATAAATTCTGCTTGTATCAAGGTGACTAGTATTAGCTTTAAAAGAATCATATTATCCTGATCTTATTATTATATATTATATATTATTTCTTGCCCTGACATATGATACCTTTAACACCTTTTCGCGAATTTTTAGAACAACCCTCGTAAAAGCACGCTGGTAGGAGATGCCTTATCCTTCCAGGGTATCTGACGTCACTCCAAATTTATCAATATTGTCAAATATGTTCTCTTTTACAATTTCAGTATGGGCATTTCAACAAGTTATGTCTCATTAATAATGCTCGAGGCCGAAAAACAGGAAAATCCAAATGATATGAAATTATAAAATGCAAACGTCTAAACTTGACCTAAAATTCCTGCCAAACAACCTGCTAAGGACAGAGCTACGCCATCAGCGAGATATCCAAAAGTTATGAAAATTTTCATTTGATTATTAAATCAATACCGAAACACTGCGAAACTAGGCGGCGTTATTATCCCTCTATATAAAATGATACTCATTAAAACTAGCTGTAACTCGCCTGATGAAACTATTTCCCTGCAAAGGGTGCGTTAGTTGAGAAGACTATTTTCTTAGGGTGCTATAGTGCGTGGCGTCGAAATGGGGCGGAGCTACAACACGTGACGGTATAATAAAACAGTTAAAGTATACCAGTTGAAGGAGTTAGCATGATTACGGTTTCCCTCGACCAGACCCATTTCCCTCGGCTTCACCTCGGGAAATAGGTCTAGTCTCGGGAAACCAGAATCATGCTAACTCCCTCAATGGTATACTTTAACTGTATAATATCCTCGGGGACTAAACAATTCCCCAGCTGAGATACCAACCTAGTGGTTGAAATTGTCAATATTGAAATATATGTTTATTATATAAATTTTCAGCGCACCATATGCGCATTTTAACAAATTGTATGCGCACAAGACGGACTGCTTCGTCTGGTTGCTTTGTTTTTATTTCTTTGCAATGGCCTGATTGTGTAATACATGTACATTTTGTACTATGATATTTTGTTCATGTATTTAGGAAATTCAATAAAGATGTATGATAATGTCCATATTTTTGACTTTTTAATACAGGTACCTGAAGGTCGGTCACTGTAGGTGTTGAAGCTCTGAAACTTTGAAGGTAACTCTCCTTCCTTTAATCACTTTAAAGGCAAAATTTTGTTTGAATTCCATTTTAAAAACAAAATTATAAAAGATAATTTATTAGCTTCCGTGCTCGTATTTTTGATAATTGGCCTTCGCAGAAAAAAACAGTTGGCTGACAATCTACCCCTTCTTGTCTTTGTTTGAGACCCATAATTTTTCAAATAGAATACAGGAAACAAAATGCATATCCAGGAATCTTACCAGCTGATCTAATTCTAATAGTCTGGCAGTCGTCTGTTCTGTTACGTCCTGCTATCCGTATTGGACATTTCCATATATTCCCAGGACGAACAATGTCTGGAATGTCAGTGAAGTTGTCTCTTGGAGCACCAACTAACAACCTTTAAAGATAATGCAAAAATTATGTTGACATCTAGTCGTGTGCAGTTATGCTTCTTTTGGAATATTTATCTGATTCTGTTTGACCATCTTCTAATTTTTCTAATACTAATATAGGATAGCGACTATAACACATTTATTTAGGAAGTTGACTCTACCTGATACATGTGCTATGCTTGTTCATTCGTTTGTTTGTGGACTACGTTCGTGTGATTCGGGCTAAAAGGGTGTGAGGGTGGGTGTGGGTGGGTGTGCACGTACACACCCAATGCAAAAATATAGAGCAGACATCCACAGAAAGAGACGCCAACGGGACAAGGAACACCAACTGACACCATAGAAACATGAAACACAAAATTAAGACCACACATAAACCAACGATGCCAACTCACACTATAGAAACATGTTCAAAACACAAAAGAGACCAATGTGCAACCGGTGTCGACTTCTAAAGGACGGCCATCTACCTCGTAATTAGCAGACAGTGTTGTTATCCGAAGTACCTGCGCATACCCCTCCAACTTTTTCCGATTACCCAGAGGTCTCCAAGAACGCACAACTGTGGTGTAAAATAACCTCCTCACTGTAAAATGAACATACAAACAGACAGAAGACGCAGCCCCCCCCCCCCCCCCCCAAAAAAAAAAACCACACACACAGATGGATATGTAAATGGATATAAAAAACAGAAGGCACGAAAAACAGTCTGTGCTCTACCGGTTGTAGCGAGCTCATGCAAGGGAGTTCGAGTCCTTAAGGACCGCTTTGGTCCTAATTAAAGCCACAGTCACAAGCATGGCTTAGTCCTTACCACTTGAGAGAGGGATGATCGATACGTTTCTCTGAAACTGTACGGGCAACAGGAAGAAATAAAGAGGGCGTTTACGTGCAGGATATGCTGCACAACAGATGACGGGTTTATCTCGACTGAAGTCCAACTCAATCTGACCTCACTAACTTTTGCCTCTCCTTGTTCCCTATTTTTTTTTTTTTTTTGTTTGTTTGCTTTTGTTGGCGTTGTTTAGTCTGACGTCCATTGTTTATTGTATTATTAGGTACTACGGGTGTGGCTCGGTTGTTAGCGCAATGTATCATGGGTAAATGCAGATTCATTATAATTCAAGGTAATCTTACTGAATATTCGGTGCTTTGTTTTAGGAATATCCATTTTTATATCTGTACAAAATTTCTGTTTTGTTACGGGTTTTTAATCTTGTTCATACATGCATATGGTATATAGATGCCGTGATATATATTTAGATTTTTTATTCTATATGAAATTAAGTTCTCGAACACGCTGCAAAGTTAAACTATTAGGATTTTTTTTTCAGAAAGAAGCGAATTTGATAAACCGCATCAAATGAATAAACAAATAAAGAAATGAAAAAAAAAATCCATCGAAAAATGTAAGAAAAAAGGTCATATTCATACCTACTAGTCTATCAAGTTAGACTCGTGTGTACGTATTTCGCATAGAATTAAATGCTTCTAAGTACATTTGAGGAAAAGTCCACTTTAGCATGTTAAGTGAAAGAATCTGTAAAATTCATCCAGGTGAAGAAAAGCAAAGTCACGCGATATAAGAAAATAAATAAATGAAAATATAGTAAGATCGCGTTCTCAAAATTCAGGATTTTAAAAATAAGTCTACTTGCAAGAAGTTGAAATGCTACTTGTATGAAATATTTGAATAAAATAATCTATTTGTTAACATATTTTCAATCTTTTAAAAGTACTAGAGATGGATTTTCCTGTCTTAAATAATGCGCTTAGGTTCAACTCTACTACACATTTAGATGCATGTAGTTAGATCGGAAATTAGGGGATAACCAGGAAGAGAGCAGATTAAAAAATGACATTGAAAATATTTTAATATTGCTGCTGTGGACTGAGGCAACCTTGGAGAAATGAGAATGGAAAGCATTTACGACAGGGGGATGGGTCTTTGGAAGATAACATAGGCAGCAAAAAACTCAAAGAAAAAAAAATGCAAAAGAAATGAAAATCAAATAGAATAAAAAGGAAACAAAACGAAAAAGCAAACAAACAAATCAACAAGAACGTACACCAAACGACCTCGAATGAATATGCATACTCTTATAAGAATTGCATGCAAATTCAGAAACGATATTTTATGTATAATAACGTACCATTTTTCCCCGTTACTCTCGACCATTTCTACTGCGGTCCCAAAGTGACTATTGGCATTACCTTTATATATGATTGCATTCTTAAAATCCACATTGAATGAGTACAGATGGTTTGTTATACACAAAAAATAAATAAGTAATACGATAATTATTGTCCCCATTGAAAAGAAATAGAAATCAAGCAAAAAAAAAAAACTCTGATCAAAAACTTAACATCATGTAATAATAAAAACGCTTTTTGCAGGTCACGTGACTTTATTCTGTTTACTTCCGCTTTAATGCCAGCATCCGTATTCTATAGTACCACTTCCGGAGGGGCTTCTCGTGGGCGTCTTCATTCATACCACTAAAAACTAATTTTCTTTCAAAATAGTTGAATCTAAAAGCGGAACTAGAAAATAAGGCGGGGTGGTCAAGACCGTTCGCCTCCCGGAATGTCAAAACCTGCTTTTTTCGGGTTTTATGTTAGGATTTCTTCCAAGTTATTAGCTAACACAAAAACACACAAAATTGTCTAGATCCCCCCCCCCCCCCATTTGATTTATTTGAATTTTATAAAAAGAACGTTCATTTTATTTTCATCATGTTTATTATATTTGGAAAAAATGACATACATTTAAGTAATATGTATTTGGATTTAGAAAAATTCATTAATTACAACTGCTGGTTCTACATTTTCTTCTAGTAGTACTACACATCCGTGATTTAAGATATCAAAAATAGATGTGAACAAGTTTGATTAATTTCAGGAAATGACAAGGATCCAGTTATCTACAGCGTGATAATAGTCGCTCCGCTTCGGCGTATGACCAACATTTCCTCTGACGCCCATGTGAATTATGATGATTCCCCTTTCGGAGCCCCATACAATGTATGACTTGACCTCATACGGATGTGAAAGTTACAAGATGAAATTATTGTATTGAACAAAGATGGATATCATTAGAAGTTTTAGTTTTATTTTACTATTATTATCTGTGATAGGTATGTATAATTATATTTTTGAATAATAAATATTATATTTTGATGGTGTAATGATTCATATCCGTAAATGAAGTGTCTTTAGGAAGAAAACAAATTAAATCAAAGGAAATAGCTTTTTTAAAATATTGTCAGCTTTATGAAAAAATGTAGCGTATACAGTCCTTTAAAGTTAGAGTGAGACTGTTATTCTATTTCTGATAGAACCCCAGTTAACACAATCAGGTTTTAAAAACATGTCAAAAATATTGCAGTAAATGCTATAGAAACGTGATTTTGTATGGTTCCTGAAATATCAATAAAACATTTTTGGAAACATTTCATTCTATTCAGCGCTCTTAAATGTTGTTTTAAAAAGCGTTTTGAAAACATTCTTTACAACTGCACAGTATTTTAAAAATGTTTTCGGAGCGTTTTGTCAGAAATGTTTCAACAGAGACTGTTTGAAACCATAGAAAAATATTTCGAAAATGTTTAGTGTTACCTGGGACCTCAAATGACATCAATACTGCATTTCAGCATCCTATCACGTTAGATTACATGGAATATAACTATATTCGCTTGAAAACCATGCCTAATTTACACTTTGGAGTGAGCGTATGACAGTAGGAGGGGAATTGAGAAGAGGGGGAGAGGGAACTGTGATTTAACTGCGGTCTAGAAGTGTCAGTTACCCTACTATTGTTCTGCATCAACAAGATGACACACTGAACAATGAAACATTGTACATGCATGCAGTGTACTTGACTTGAATGTTCAGGAAGTAGGAAAGAGTGCGGCAAAACACGCACGTTTAATACAGGAATGCTAGTGTAGATAGTGTAGCTAAACAAAGCCTAATTATGCAAAGATAGTATATAAAATTGTTCATTTTAAAACAAAAGATGCATTTGGATATTTCAAAGTTAACTTAAATCTTACTGTCAATAACAGAATACGGGCAGATTAATAATTGAAATAAATGGATGTAATATCCGTAATTGAACTTGACAGATATACAGAAAGACAGACAGGTGAATCACTTACACGTACACTTCACTAATCCCCCATTGGTTAAATACCCCTTCGTATTTGACCCACTTGGGATAAATGAACAGTATGTCAAACTTCCGTGGTTTTTTCGCTCTGATCTGTTTCCATACGGAAAGATTTAGTTCATTTGAGATACAATGTGGTGAGAGGATTTTTAGAAAATCAACAGCCGAGGATTGTATCATAAAATTCACTCTGAACGTTCAGGATATGACTCTCGAAGTAGTCAAAATTACTACGTGTTCCCCTGAAGTAAATACAAATTGTAAACATTATCTAGATGTTATTTTGTTCTGACAGTTCCGATCCAAGCAACTAAAAAAATAAAACAAATCTACAACTGGCCCTTACTTCGACATATTAAAAATAAACCATAAACCGCTAAAGGCGGTAAGACCGGATTAGTGTTTGCATTAGATGATGTATGCTTTTCTGTGCAGACAGTAAGGTCAAAGGTCGCTAATACTATTGCAAAATGAAAAAGCTATTGTCATGAGGATTCTACACGTGAAATATCAAAGCCCTACCCCTTATAGTTTAAAAGTAGGTCAAAGGTCAATGTCATGGTCACTTGGTCAAAAGTCATGATATCAAATGAATGTTCTGGTCACGAAGAATCTACGTGTGAAATATCAAAACCCTACCTCTTATAGTTCAAAAGTAGGTCAAAGGTAAATGTCAAGGTCATTTGGTAAAAAGTCATGATATCAAATGAAAATTCTGGTCATGAGGATTCTACATGTGAAATATCAAAACCCTACCTCTTATAGTTCAAAAGTAGGTCAAAGATCAATGTCAAGGTCACTAGGTCAAAAGTCACGATATCAAATGAAAGTTTTGGTTATGAGGAATCTATATGTGAAATGGCAAAACCCTACCTCTTATAATTTAAAAGTAGGTCAAAGGTCAATATCAAGGTCACTAGGTCAAAAGTCATGATATCACATGAAAGTACTGGTCACGAGGATTCTGCATGTGAAATATCAAAGCCACAGCCTCTTTAGTACATGAGATATAGCTGAGGTTTATTATCAAACTCCAAAGCCAAGCGCACAAGTTCAAAAATTTTGGTTTCAATGGAAAGGTCTTGTCACAAGGAATACACAAGTGAAATATGAAAGCTTACCATTCCAAAGTTATGACCAAGGTTAACGTTTTTTCAAAAGTAGGTCAAACTTCAAAGTCAACGTCACTAGGTCAAATTTTGCTGCTGTGTTTGATTCGTCTCATCATGGTCTATTATCATGTTAAATTCAAGTTGCTCCTTTAAGCAGTTTTCTCTCAACAAACTTAAACGCAACACTTAAACCAAAATGTTGACGCACTGAAGGACGGACGGACAGACGGACAAACAAACGGACAGACAGACAGACAGACAGACAGACGGACTTCGCCATTTCATAGACCGGATTTTGCTTCGTAATCCGGCCAAAAATTAAACAAGACAAAAAATAAAAAAACTAAACAAACAAAATAAGTAAGTTTTAGAATTAGTTTAAAATTATCTCATTACATAAGAGCAAAATAATTGGGAAAAACATCAACAAGGAAATTTTAAAGATTTCATCGTCACGATTGCACATGAATCCATATAATAAATTCTCATATATTCCCTCTTTAATGCTTTATTATATAGTTCATTTAATCATAGTTTCGTCATATTCTGGTAGTATTGAACAGAAAGCATAAATTAATGTTATCAGGGACGTATATATACGTCCCTGATGTTATGTACTGACACAAGTGCAAACATATTAAACCTTTTTATCATAATCATTATCAAAATGATATTTTAATCGGATCATTATAACTTGACCTTGAGATACTCAAACTTAAACAAGCAGCATGTAGTATGAGATGGGAGTCCTTAGCCATGTAGAGCGGAAACATGACGGATGTCACTCGTGTGCAGCGGAGTACCGCTTAAAAATAGGCGGAGTACAGCTTCAAAATAGAGAGAGAGAGAGAGAGAGAGAGAGAGAGAGAGAGACGAAGCTAATTTTGAAAATGGCACCTATCCTAGTTCTGCAGGAATGTTTGACCTTAACAACCAATAAAGCAATTGTGACGAATTCCATGAAACAATACATGCCACATCAGGATGCAAACCACAGTTCTTGAATGCTCTTCGTATTTCTACATGGGCGTATCACTTCCTGGTCCTTGAAACTAGATCATATTGGTTTCTGAGGAAATTCATTCCGTATAATATCATTGCAGGGTTCAGATATTTCCGTTCAATCAAGGACCTTGAAATGACTCGAACTGAAACATCCGCAAGGCCTAAGCTAAATATACTATTTTAGGACAACATTGCGCTCTAGAACATGGTAGGAAATAAGATCAGCATATCATACAGGAGATGCTCAGTCTTCTCGCACCCTTGTTCTTATTCATTTGTTTTAAAAGATTTCACTCAGAATGTTCATACATCAGACAACTTCCTTTGATTTCTAGATTTTTTGTATGGGTTCCTATCAATTTCAGCTTTTCGAGCTCGTGACTTTCAAAATAGTCAATGTTGCGCAGTTTTATCAATATTTTGTAAATATGAAAATGAAACATAAATAAAATCGAATGTTCATGGAACGGATGGTCCTTCTTAACCCCCTCTTCAGTTCAAAGAAGTTTGAGTTGATTTCACAGGACCGACAATGAAATGAAAATGATATCCTTCTTCATATGAAATCTTTTTACATCCTGAATTATGTCCCCATGACTTGATGTTTAGAAGTGTATAAATGACTTCTTTCCAGCTCTGTCGCCTGAAAGAAGCTTCGTTTTGGCCTTTTATCGATTAAACATCATAAATACTATTTTGCTATTTTGTCATTCCATTCAAAATTATCATCGAAATTAAAGGAGGTTAATATCTTGGCACCATCCCTCCTATGCTGTTTTGAACATATATTTTATTTGGATATGCTGCTGAATCGACCCTACAGGAAATTTGGAACCGCGCACTCTCTGTAAAGTAAATGTACAAATCTAAATTCATAAAGTAAAAGAGGGCACTATTGAAATGAATTTTGGTGGCTCCGCTGGAAGCATCACTGATGAGAATTTAATATTCGAAACACGTGTCTGGTGCAGGAAAAAATAGTTTGAAATTTTGTTCATGAAGGTATATAGTTGGAACACTTCCGTATGATTGTTTTGGTTGATTGGCTATGGTTGCAGCACCAGCAGCGGAATGCTGAATCACTCAAATGACATAAGTACTGTAACAACAGAAAAAGTAACATTATGTTATTTGGTTTTCTTGACGTTGAAAATTATGCAAATAAAATATGTTTTACGTCGATAAGAGGAAATAACAGGGTTTATAGGGGAAATGTCACATCATACACATATAACACTTAACACAGAATGCATAAAGAAGTCATTTTTACGGAAAAAGGGCAGCTCTACTATAAACGAAGCGTTACATTTACCTGCATTTTGTGATATATATGTTTTGTTTTTAATTTTTTGTTCCAGTTTGAAATTCGAAATAAGATATGCAAATATAATCAATAAGCACGTGAATGAATATCTATTATGCATAAAATCAATTAATATTCATCAATAAATATAGGCACTACATGTTGGAAACTGATCTTAATCAGGTCCTCTTTTTATAGGTGCGCTGGACTTTTTTTTTTATTAGATCTGTTGCCTTGGCAACCTTCTCCATTATTGAAGGTTGGCAACAAATTAATTGTTCCTCCTTACTTGATAATTGTATTTGACATTTTTTTAACGTTAGTTTATAAAAAATGAAAGAATTATGAATTATTCAAGTATCAAAACTTTTTCAAAGAAATTCCCCATTTACTTACAGTTGCAGTTTCTGAAGCTCAAACGTTTAACTGCACGGGAAGTTACTGTGGGGAATGTACCATAAAAGGCCCAGACTGCGCTTGGTGTAGACAATTGGTAAGTGAAACGTTGATGTGTAAAACCGATGAAATAAACATAAAAAGTACCTAACAGTCATTTAGTCTCAAAGTCGGGAAGGCAAGGCCAAATCGTGAGAATTCCCATCGGAACGGTAGCGAACCCCGGAATGAACAACATTCCGAAGTGAGACCAGGTGCCCGGGGAGAGTCAGCGTCTCCTGACTGCATACAACACCCGTCGCAACAGCTCCACACGGAAACCTGTCAAATTCGGTGATTGTCTCGATGTACATTTTCATGTGCATATCAGTTAAGTATGTCTTGTGTGGTTATGATGACAGCCATTCAATCACAATGTACAATGTCACTGATTATCTGGAAAGGGGGATCTGGTATGCTTTTAATATATCCCCGTAGCGACCGAAGAACTTCCGCAATGATGATTTCAGCCATTGTGTGATATAACTCTGAACAAGTAGCTTACTTGCAAGCTGTCTAGCTCTTACGATGGAATTTTCATATTTGGAACATGCCCTGGCGTACCGTTTCAGCTCAGAAACAAAAACGCTGTAAGCAGAAGACAGAATGATGTAGCCAAAATGATGTGGCCAAAAGGCTAAGAAAAAGCAGAAATGGTGAAGAAAAACAATAAAAAACCATGACTTGTGCAATAAAATGCATAGGTGGTGAAGAAAAACTACGTGCCTCATCTCTGTTGCAAGTAAAATGCAATTAGAGTTTACAATGAAATGCATGATATGCAATTTCAAATTATATATCATAAGGATGCCGTACCGGTGGTTAAACTATTATCAGTCAAAGATTCCTTTTTATGCTTTTGTGCTACATTTTTGTTACAACGATATTCGCTCTATCAAAATTAGTTTTTTTTCCATGTAAGAAAATTGATATGTTTCAGCTCCTTACCATCAAACCAATTTTAAGCACAATACACGTGTTTCGGAAAGTATATCCTCTTCAGTGATTCTCCAAGCGGAAGTGATTTTCAGAAACAGCTGTATCTATCTTATTTGAGCTCTGTAGTTTAATTTTGATTTGATTTCAACTAGAGATCTAGAGGTTTTTTTTCAATTTCAGAACTTTACGTCAATGAGTAGATGTGGCACCGTTACTCAGCTGATGAATGCAGGATGTCCTAGTGAAAGCATTGTTAGACGGAAAAGAAGTAGAGTTGAGATTCTACAGGTGAACAGATAATTATTTTAAAAAAAATGATTTGAATATACTTTTGAAAACAGACTCAATGTGCTTGTGTAATTAACACCTCCAATGTGTCAAGGTATCGAGTACTTATGGTAATGTCTGAAATAATATTGGTAGGTGTGTTCAGTCCAAAAATTATAAAATGAAATAAACTATATAAAAATAAACTATAAATAAAGAAATAAAAATTTTAATTGAAAATGTTGAAAATGAAAAAAAAAATGTAATTATACTAAAGCATTATGTGATTGTATGCAATTGTAGGCTGACCCTTTGGAGGATGGCGGAAATGGTAGAGAATCTGTACAACTTACGCCCCAGCACGTTAAAGTGTACCTTGTACCAAGTAAGTGACATCGCCTGAGCAAAGTTTGTTTTTTGTAATTATTATTATGATAGCTTTATTTTTGCATTGAATTCTAGATTAATTTTACCGACATATTTATAAGACAAAATAATCTGAAGAAAACACATATTTGTATTTTTTATGAAGCATTGTCATTGCAAAATCAAATTTATACATGTATCATGCCCCTTTTCCATTTGTGGTTATTGTCAAGAGTTTCCCTGTTAGGAAACAGGGAAAGACTACATGTAACCTTTCAGCCTATCAGTCGTTATGTCCCTCTGTCTCTCCAAATAAGCTTGTCATCGCAGTTTTTATCACAATAGCAAATTAAAATAATTTCAATATTTTACAATTTCACGGAACATTACACCCTATGAAGGTGTAAAAATACGAACACGATAAGTTTAGATATGTTTGCGGGTTGTATGACCTTTTGAACGTTTACAGTAAATGCAGTTTACTGAAGAAAGGAGATGATCTCCGACAATAATCGGTTGCAGCATCCACTGCAGAACACCAATGTACCCAATGCAAAAAACAAAACCCAGCAGAAAGAGACGCAAAAGGGACAATAAAAAACCAAATCACACCATAGAAACATGAAACACAAAAGACCACTTAAAAAACAACCAGACCAATGAAATAACTTTGCATCACAATGCCTCTAAAATGTATTTAGGGCATTCCCCTAAACTAGACAGGAAGACGAGTACCAAGTGAATCTGTCCAGTACCGGAAATGTGATGGTCATGATAAAAAAGAAAATAAACATTGGCTGTGTCTGAATATCACTTTGGCTTAAAGTAACACTGACGAGGATTTACTATCCGGAACACATGTCTGTTGTATTAAAATTTATTTAAAATGCTGTTCAAGATATCCTTGGACTTTTTGAAGTTAAGAATTCTTTACATAATGAAGATGTGTATAAAGGACAAAATTGTTTTAAATTCTCAGCAACAGTTATGCCGTTAATAAAGAAGCACTTTACAGATCATTGTCGGATTGAAAAATATTCTTCTCATAGACACCTATTACATTGTAATTCAACAATATACCTAGAGCGATAACTCGAACATTCAAACAAAGTGTACCAGAAAGAGAGAGCATATATATAACCTCAAAAAGACAGACAAATAAATCCTTACTTCTTCCCATTGGTTGCCCTTATCGTCAAATTACTAAGTTAAACGAGGATACTCTCACGATGCCAAATACTGTATAGGCGGAATGGAACAATATGACCGTTCCGGGAGTCGAGCCCGAGACCTTCTGCTATCTGGACAGACACGCTTAACGTCTGAGCTTTCGCAATTTGGTCCGTCACAGTACAATAAATAATGAATATGATAAATAAAGACACGTTTATTCAATTAAAGATGTATGTCTCTTTCAGATATTATGACCCTTAGAAGAAAGAATCCTCGTAGGATAAAGTTATTTTTTCATTTATCCCATTTCATTATAACATCCGAATATGTGTAGACATCCCAAATATAGGATTTTAGTATTCGCGTGTAGTCATGTAGTATTCGCGTGTAGTCATGTAGAAAAAGAACGTGTAGTCTTATAAAAAAACCTCCTATCCTACCTCCCACCCATCCTCCTCTAAAAGGGAATTCCCCCCCCCCCCAAAAAAATAGCGGCATTTAAATTTTATATTTCTGTAAGTTAAGAAGACTGTATTTTGCATATGATGATCTAACAAAGTTTTCCTGGAGGCATGCCACCTTTAAGAACATCATTACTTGTCATTTCAATCACCAATGGAGTACACTTTCCTTTCCCCTCCTCTCCTGCAACATTTGGTTTCAGTTTCCATGGGTAAAAAGATGAATAGATCGACTCACTATTCTCAAAATGAATTTGCTCCTTTAATTTGAAGAAATTACTCCTTTTATTTGACGTCATGATAACTGTACGATTTAAAGCATGTTTTTCATTGATCATTCAGAAAGTTAAGTGACGTGTTAATAGCAAAATCGTCTTCAAACATAGCTGTATGCTTCTGGATCACAGGGATTTATCACGCTAATACCGTTTGCTGTATTTACTATATATATGTGTTAAAGGGATCTAACTCGACGTTTAACGAAAAATCGACAAGTCATCTTTAAGTCTTCAGAAATAGGGTAATCAATGTCAAAACCTATTTTCTGTGGTATATTTCGATAGATTAATTCATACTTAATCTTCATACGAAATTTGAAATCAGTACCTCCCTTACGAGCCGAGATATGCCCAATACCGCTCTATTATAAGCGCCGTATTTCTAGGTCGGACAAAAAGGTGTCCGATGATAATCAGGTATCAGTGATCAACTTGAGACACCGCTTGACCATTCAATGATGCGAACATCTCAAATACATAACATTGCATGAAATAGTCCCATATATGCTTAGTACAATTTCAAATAAAGTCTTTTTTGACGACTTTGAAATAAGAAAAGCGTCGGATTTAAGTGAGATTAAATTCAACATGTGCAGAGTTATGAATGACATATATGCGCATGCAAAGAGGTAGCTATATGAGGGATTTTCATATACCAGCGATGTTTGAGATTGTAAAAGCATGTGAAGAGTAGATAATCATGCAGGTGTATGTCTTTGAAGTGTTCAGACCTTTAAACGATCAAGCAGTAACCAAATGTTGTGTATACTGCTTGATTATCACCGGACACCTTTTTTTCCGACCTAGAAATACGGCGCTCATAAGAGAGTGGTATTGGGCATATCTCGGCTCGTAAGGGAGGTACTGATTTCAAATTTCGTATGAAGATTCAGTATGATTTAATCTATCGAAATATACCACAGAAAATAAGTTTTGACATTGATTAGCCTATTTTTGAAGACTTAAAGATGACTTGTCGATTTTTCGTTAAACGTCGAGTTAGATCCCTTTAACACATATATATAGTAAATACAGCAAACGGTATTAGCGTGATAAATCCCTGTGTTCTGGATGTTCAAGTGAGCAGCAAAATGCAGCATCCCCCTTTTTTTCATTTCAGACGAAAGAGAGTACAACAACTTCTCCATATCGTACAAAGTAGCGAGGAACTTCCCCTTGGATTTATACTTTTTAAACGACCCCTCGTTCACCATGAGAGGACTGAGGACACAGCTGCAGCAGGTGGCGCAATCTATATGTAAGATATCTTAATTTCAATTACATTTTACTGATTGTGACTTTGAAATCTGGCTCTTGCTTAATGATGAAGGACTTGTTTTGTCAATCGCATGGTAGTCCAAAATAACATTAATGAAATATAACAAGAAGGAGGTATTGAGGTAAAAGAGATTGAGATTCTCAGATATAACATTTTATCAGGAAGCATCACCGATGAGGATTTAATATCCGAAACACGTGTCTGGTGCATGAACATTGGTTTGAAATTTTGTTCAAGAAGGTATTGTTGGAGTTGGAAAACGTCCGTATAATTAATATAACATTATATTGTGTTTTGGCATCTATTCTGAGAGCCGCTTTTTGCTAGTCAAAAATCGCGACAAATAATTTGAAATATAATCCTATCAATTGATTGTAGAATTGAATAAATTAAGTATTTTAAAGGAATGATCTATAGAGTCACGCTGCGGCGTAGTGATCACAGCGAGAGATAATTACCACACAAATACATACCCAGATATTGTGGAGTTAATCTCCAACAAAACCACTCGTTAGCAATACAAACTCACAAGACAAACAGAACATATATCACATTTATAAAGCAATCGAATCTACAAAAAAACCCGAGACAAAGAAAAATACAGGAAAAAGTTGAGATATGTTCGAAAATATTCATACTTGGTATCATGGATGATAATAATATAAAATAGGGATAACAACGTGCAGACAACGTTAACTTTTGAACGGTCATCTGTTATGTGAATAAAGAAAAAAATATGTATCGTATGATATCATTATCTGTTCATGTAGCTGATGAGATCAATAAAACAACGACGGACTACAGATTTGGTTTGGGAACATCGATGGATAAAGTGGCACTACCGTTTACACGAACAGCCCCAACTCAGTAAGTGTACAGTGATATTCAAGAACTAATTCTAAGAAAGTTTCATCATTCATTCTTTGTTTTATGACAAATTCTTCAAGATTTCCTTTCTCGTTTGCAAAAAGTTAATGTCAATACAATCAACTATCCGTATATTTTCACAAATTGGTTTTCTGGTCTTGCTTGGATATTTTTTAATAAAGAAATTATAGATAGATTTCTAGGTTATAACACAGAAATGTTACTCTTTTACTCTAGATTTGACGTTTTATTTTCAATATACATGGCACGAAATGGATTATAAAGTATCATCTGTGATACAAATATTAAAAGATGATAGATAGGTGTTGTCATTTTCATAGATAGAAAGTACATGTACACATATTCCATTTAAGGAAGTAAATATAAAGTTCTTTTCCATGCATCTCCCATCAACACACAAGTAGCCTAAACCATGATGCAGAAAGGTGTAAAAGTGAAATAGAATCTATTCAGTATATGCAATAGAAATGATATGAAAAGCAATATCTTGACATTGAGCATGTTCTTATGCTGTTTCAATAATATCCGATTTTATTCCTTAGCGTGATGAACCCTTGTTTCACCGTTGCCAATTTGACATGTTCTCCCCCTTATTCCTATCGCCATCACCACAGCTTAAGTAGGAATATTCAAAAATTTGTTGTGAGTATAGGGTGTGAAACAAGCGATCCTGTCTACCATACCCATGCTTAACATCCGTGTTGCCTCGTGTTGTTTATTTTGTGTTGTCAAATTAATATGTTTTTACTTACGCACTAACTTACCTTGTTGTCCGATGATATAACGACCCATTTGTACACACTTTTTGTTTGTGTTGTTTGCCATTGCGATTGTGCTTACATTCATTGACATTGGTAAGACTTTGATGCTGTTTGATTCATTGATATTGAGCGTTTTACTCAGTTGCAAAATATACAACTAATGTTTACATTTGACGTTGGTCAGTATCTCGATCTGCATGCCTTAAGAGCATTCTATTTGTTTCTTTTTATGCCTTAACACAAATATAAAGTAACATGCTTTTATTGTCTAGCATGTACAAATGTATGTTACAAATGTATGTACAAATGTATCTATGTTATTGTTGCCGGTCATGTACTATTTTGCAGAAAAATACAAATGTGTGTAAAAGAATTCCATACAAAAAAGAGCAACATTCCGGATAAATAAAACGTATATCTTAATTCATCAAATGATCTTAACGGAACATTTTTTGTGCAGTTTCGTGCAAAGTTGTAAAATATTATCCCTCGAAAAAAAGATTGCAATTGTGTACTTCAATTTATCAAATGCTATTAACGGAACATTTTATACAGTCTCATACATACGGAAGCATAGAGGGGACATGTGTAATGTTTTAGTATCTCGTGGCCACGACTTAGTGTCTCGTGGCCACGACATAATTATCTCGTGGCCATGACATAATTATCTCGTGGCCACGACTTAGTAACTCGTGGCCACGACTTAGTAACTCGTGGCCACGACATAATTTTCTCGTGGCCACGACTTATTAACTTGTGGCCATGACATAATAGCCAATTTCTTCTTGAATCAAAAGGGGTGTCATCTTCTCACCCTTGCATACTTATATGCAAAGTTTGATGAAGGATAAAAATTGGACCTCAAGAGTGTCCACAATCGTTTTCTATTATGGTTAATTGTAATCTGTGACATCTGACCTTGAAAATCAATAGGTGTTGTCCTTTTACTGCGAGGGGATGACAATTTTTTTTCTCAAGTCATAGGATAAGAGGCCACATTGATCCAAGAAATATGTCTTCTGATCAACACTTGTTTTGAGAAAGAATAGTCATTGATACAGCGAAGCAAACTATATGAAACATATCAAAATCAGAAAATGTGAATTTGCTTTACCTTTAAAAATGAACTCTACCTTGTCCTTTAGATGGATCAGGAACAGAATGTAAGAGGTATTCGACTTTTTCGTGGAATTATGAATTCCTTTGAATTTCAGCAAACAAAATCCTTGTTTTGGCACAAGTTTTCTGTGTGATCCGCCGTATTCCTACATCCATCGGTTCTCCTTGAGTAATAACGTTCCTGGATTTATAGTAAGAAATAGCATGGATAATTCATTGAAACATTTGTCGCTCTTTTATGTTAAATGTGCTTGCAAAATGCTTACTAATGAAATAAATAGCATGTTATAACAACTGAACAACTTCTGTGGATACAATAAGTTATAATTGAAATTTTGAAATGGAATAATATATTTTGGATGGAATGCGTGAAATATATATAATGAGTTCACTACACCGTAATTGAAATAAATTTAAATCGGAATTACACTTTGCACATTTGATTTAGTCTGCTGTGAATGCTGTGAACTTGACTGCTAATTTTGACAGTCCAGAGGGCTTATTCGATGGCCTGATGCAGGCAATGGTGTGCGGGGTAAGTCAAATAAGAAAGTACTTATCAATACAAAATGTTAAATCAGTTTGTAATACAAACGTAATCACAGCCACGATAATAAGTAGGATTTCATATCAAATGATTGAAAGAATTATGAATTTGAAAACGTACCTTCTTTTTGTTTTTCAGAGTAAGATTGGGTGGCGGTCTAAGGCAAGGAGAATGCTGGTATATGCTACAGACATAAACTTTCACATGGCCGGCGATGGGCGGGTGAGTATTTCTTTTGGTTGTCCATAGAAAGGAATTGCAAATTGCAAAATCTGATGCATCTGAGTACACGAATTGTGCATCTTAGATGGGTGTGTTTAAACCGAAGAAATAATTCAGACCAGAACAGTTGATCCAGTAAGACACTTATCTTGTGGAGCTGGACAGTCATGGACTGATGTATGATTGTTAACAAAATAAAAGATAACTCAAAGAAGTACCGTTCAGTTATTCAGTCTCAAAGTCGAGAAGGCAAGGAAAAATCATTAGATTTTCCATAGGAACGGTTGCGAACCCCGGAATGAACAACATTTCGAAGTGAAACTGATCCGGTGCCCGGGGAGAATCAGCGTCTCCTGATTGCATGCAAAACTCCTTTTATCCGAACTCCAACACAAATAATTCAGTCATTCTTTCTGATATATAGATAGTGTGTGACTATCATACTACAGTTATTACAACCCTCGTAGGTTTGCAAATCAAGATATTTTATAATGACACTACCTTTTTGTTTATAGCTAGCTGGTATTTTACCTCCCAATGATGGCAAATGCCACCTGGACGCTAGTGGAATGTACACCATGGCTGAACTACAGGTCAGTTAGACGTGGTTCACGACATACCTAATAGTCAATGTTTTAGGCAATATCACATATGTTCCAAAAGAAAGAAGGAAAATGTTCCAAAACAATACTCGGTTGCAGCACTCACAGCGAAACCCCAAAACACCAAAGGCAAAAAAAAAAAAAAAACCCAGCAGACACGTACAGAAAGAGACGCAAAACTGACAAGGAACACCAACTAAGACCATAGAGAATGAAACACAAAAAACCACACAAAAACCAACGAGACCAAACAAACACTGGTTCTAATCAGTGAATGAACGTCAAAGACTTCTGAATAAAAAATCACAATCAGATGGCATACAAATAATTGAAAAGTATTTCCATCTTTTATTACAACAAAACATATAGTTTCATTAAAAACAATGCTTATGTTTGATTATTTGTTGAATTTATTTTTTCTTTCAATAATCGTGTAATAGATCATTTGGCTTACTTTTTACTAAAAGAGAACAATAAAATAATATATAATAATAATATAAGCCAGGAGTAAAGTATATTCAATCTGATATGTTGCTTGTGCTTTTAACTTCTTTATTTTTTCGTCTTGAACAATAGGAATTACAAAATTGTATCATGATTAGATATTTATCTAGTTCATTTATAGGTAAACATATGAAAAGGATTATATAGGAAGAAATAAATTTTCCTCGTAATTTCTGCGTGTAAAACTATGAAAATGATGGATTAGCAACAGAATAGAAGATTTGTATCATATTTATATTATGTCGTAGGATTACCCGTCAATAGGACACTTGAGGAAAGTAGCGGCAGAAAACAACGTTAACGTCATATTTACTATAGGAGGCGACACACGTTCTCAAGAGGAGATAAATAGAATAAGAACAAGGTGAGATCGAAACCCCGAATAAGTACCCGAAACGTACATATCTGGTCCATGCTGCAAATTCATCTGGTCATAAAATGTGCTATTGAATTTGAAGACGTTTAACAATGATAGTGCTTATAACTCGAAATACTTTGGGCGGTGTCACTGCCCACACATTCCTCATCCCTGCTAGTGCATGACAAGTCCAGTTTTACTACTATAAACATGTTAACTTTTCTTGTCCTGTGTGATGTTTTCCTATGGAGTAACTTTTATTGTGTATATTGTTGTGATCGTCTTATTTCCGAGGCCACTTGCCATTCTTAATATATGTATCTTTGTTCCGTTATAGGCACTGTCATATCGTCTCGTCAACCATCATACTCTTTGTTGTATTCCAATAATGTCGAAGGGTTCCAACTCTCTATACCTTCTTGAAGAAAATTCCAAATCAATTTACATGCACCAGACACGTGTTTCGAATATTAAATTCTCATCAGTGATGCTTTGGGCGGCGCAACCATAAATAGTTTCAGTAGCGCCCTCTTTAATCTTTAGAAGTTAGATTTTTACATTTACATTACAGAGAGCGCGCGGCTCCAAATTTCCTGTAGGGTCGATTCAGTAGCATATCCAAATAAAATCTTTGTTCAAAATAGCATTGGAGGGATGGTGCTAAGATGTTAAACTCCTTTAATTTCGATGATATTTATCGGTGAAATGGCTAGTATCCGAAATAGCAAAAAAATATATTTCTATGTCTCATTGATAAAAGGCCAAAACAAAGCTTCTTTCAGGTGACAGAGCTGGAAAGAAGTCAATCGAAAGTCTGTTTGAACTTTACTATAAGGCGCAAACGAAACGTCTATGATCTACCTTGTACTAAAATCTTTAGAAAATGTATTGATAGTTTGTATGTTATGTTATGTTTTCATATAAACCATTTCAAAGTCAGTACTTTCCAAAATTATTTATAGAATATATATACAGAAATATGCTAGTCAACTTTAATGAACTTTAAAGATGACCCTGACGACAATCTCAACAGCACTCACAATAGATAATTAAATTGAGCATCGACGGACCCCTATCAAGCTAGAGGGGGGACAAGGTGCCCGGGAGGAGTAAGCATCCCCTGTTTGGCTAGCCGCACCCTTATACTTTCCGTTTTGATATTGTTTTAATTTTGAGTTATCTCTCTTGATACATTATTTTCTCTAATAAACAAATATATATTTCAGAGCAAGTACGCCCATAATATGTGGTCTTGAGACTTACAATGTGTATCACATATGACGTGTCAGTGGTATCACATTGTCAGTATTGAAATATATGTTCTATTATACCAATTTTGTTGTACTAGACACGTGTTTCGGATATTTTGATATTCGTCAGTTATACTTCATGCCAAACAGTTTAAATGAAGCCTATGAATTTTCTTGAGCCATCTACAATACAGAGCTTTAATTACCTCTTGCCAAAATAAATTTTGTGTAGGGTTTATTCAGAAGCGTATTTAAGTGAAAAATATGGCCAAAAATTGATGGAGGGTAGGCGCAAGAAGCTTAATTCTAAACATGACTGAAAAAATATCACATGCCTCTATTCTTTTAACTGATTTCTTTATCGTAACGTCATTATTTCCGCCCGCAAAACAAACTAGCGGTGACGAGGCAATGAAACATCGATTTTTATTTAATTTCTCTGTATTCTTGCAAAGTATTTGGAAAAGCCTAATATTCGTAGTTTATTCTAATGTAAGAAACCATTTTTTGAGGGGGGGGGATGGTCACTAACCTCGAACATCTCAAATGTTTGCAATTAGATCACATAATTTTTTTTTTCAAATTTCGACTCTTCTCTTCAGGATTTGTCTCCGGATCTTGAATATGTGCGAAAAATACTCTTTCGTGGTATTCTATGAAAGATACATCGTTTCAGCCCTCGGGGTTTCAAAGTGTTTGCCAAATCCTCAGCAAGCCTCGGGTTTTACATGATTTTGAAACCCCTCGGATTGAACCGATGTGTCTTTCAAAGAAGCCCATGAAAGAGTCTTATGTATGGTGCTGCAGAATAACGCACTTATGCACTGATATAAGGATACTTTGTGATCTGAAAGAGTTCTTAATAGATATGTCTAATTTTTGTAGATACTATGATAGACTGGCCGCCATATTACCAGGGGCCGCGGCGACAGAGCTGACTCCCACGGCTGATAACATCGTCACCATAGTATCTGAGAATTACAGGGTAACTTTTATCTATTTATAGAATATATATACGAGGGCTGATTTATATGTAATTCGCTTCTTTTCATATGGTGGAGGTTTTTGTTTATTTTGCTTTGGTTCCTGTTTTATCCTGATTTTGTATGCCTTCGGTTTCTGATTTTCTGAATTATCGATTTTGTGCTGTATACAGGGATATGCTCATTATCCATATTTGTCATTTGTATTAAAGAATTTGAATTTTATCATACCTTTTGCATTATTTTTCTACATGATCCTCTTCAGTATCTATACACTTTTGCCACCGGCGTTTAAGGGCCTCAATGCCACTTTTAAAGAACTCCTTATCTTGACTGGTCAGAAAGTCATCCACTTCAAGTATGACGTCATCATCGGACTGAAATAGCTGGTTTCAGTTTCGGGAACAGATGAAAGTCTGATTGAGCAAGATCAGGTGAATGAGGCGGACGATCAATTAAATTAAAGCCACAAATTATGAATGGCAGCCATGGCAGTTCTGATGGAACAACACACCTTTAACTAATTAGCTTTCCGCGGCGCTTAAATTTAATATTTTCCCATAACCAAACTGTCAAAAGTGAAGCCTGGTATGTGCCATTAATTTCTTGTCCTTTTGGGAGATGATCTATCTGCAGAATACCTTCTGCATCACAGAAAACCAAGGACATATCAATCAGCCTTCGTATGTGTCTGTGTTTTTTCTATTTCTAAATTCAAAATGAATTTTTTCGATGTCCTACATATTAACTTAAACAAATAATTGTTCATGCACAATCGAAAATTGAATGAAAGAATAGGCATTGCTACTGAGGATCACTGACGAGGGTTTAGTACCTGAAACGTGCATGTCTGGTGCATGCTGTAAATTTATCAGGTTTTAAATGATGCGATTGGATTTAAAGACGTTTAACAATTTCATACTAATTAAAACAGAGCCGATATCAATAAATGAAAAGTGAAGAATTCTTTCCTCAAAGAAACACATTAACAAGACTAATTCGATGTCTCTTGCTTTTCAAAAACCGTGAGTATAACATAAAACCTTTGATTCAACAACTGTAAAAGTATAGTTAATAGATACAAGAACATGAACATGAAGAAAATATCGTTCAGGAGAATGATAAATGTAATGGAACAAATGTGAGTGTTTCAATGGAATGTTCATAATCTGAAAAATGATATTCACGACTTCAGAGACTAAGGGAGACAGTTGTGCTGGAAGTCAAAGACTTAGACACCACGGACATCCAGGCTATCAGATTCTTCTCATCGTGTTACAGGTAATTAAATTCTTCTTTATCCAGGCTACGCATGTTAATGTCAGGTATTTCTATGTTTAGTTTTCAAGAGGCTCTTGTATTGTATTGAATTTCTCAATATTGAATCATATGTTTTTTGGTACCAATTTTGTTGTACTAGACACGTGTTTCGGATATTTTAATCCTCGTCAGTAGTACTTCATGCCAAACAGTTTAAGAATAATTTCGTACAATGTTTCTGTAATTTTTTGAAGACGTTTAACATTTGAACTACTTGGTGAGTGTCACTGCTGGTGGACCAGTAGTCCCCGAGGGCACATGTAGCCATGTTCGATCAATTTCGGTTGATCGTCTGTCTCTTCAACGCATTCGAAATTGTCTGGTACTAAAATTCTAGAAATTTCAAAAACGTGGGTCCTGTAGCATCATATCCCACCAATCCTGCTACATCTTTCGGTACATTTTTTGACACAATTATTTTCACCCTCTTTGGCCATAGTGCATTATTTAGATTGATGATCACTGACGAGGGTTGAGTACAAGAAACGTGCATGTCTGGTCCATGCTGCAAATGTATCCGTTTAAAAATGAAGCTTTTGAATTTGAAGACGTTTAAATTTAAACAGTTTGTCTTCCATTTATTGATAATAGTTCATTCTTTGTAAAGTAATCCGATTAATTTGTTAAATTTGACAGTGATGTACCTAATGAGATAGCCACCTGTACAGGTCTAACAGTAGATAGACAGGTAGGAGATGTTGAACTAATGCATAAATATCTATTCTTTATATGTTAAAGTGTTAACATTGCTAAGTAGATCAATGAAAAAGATATGTTTGTGAACAGGGAAAACAAGAAAAGAAATCAGACAGAAATTACATTAGGTAACAGAATTGCTGAGTCTCTATTTTTCATTTATCTATTGGATGAGTGATAATATTAAAACAAAACTCAACATTGAATTAATCTTCGATAATGGAAGAAAAAAATTTCTTCTAAACAACTGATTTGATTTATTTATTACTTACAGGTTGATTTCATGGTTATCATAGAAACAAATCTCCAGGTGTGCCCAGCCATGCGTAACTTGACCTTTAATATCGTTCCACAAGGC
Source organism: Pinctada fucata (assembly GCA_028142955.1). Lineage (NCBI taxonomy): Eukaryota > Metazoa > Mollusca > Bivalvia > Pterioida > Pteriidae > Pinctada > Pinctada fucata. Next base: position 6,478,591 of record AP027114.1, on the reverse strand, counting down.
TTAGAAGATCGTGTTCAAGTAGACGTTGAATGGGACTGTGACTGTGATTGTGAAAAAGAGGGCCAAGTGGTAAGACGCTTACCTAATACTTAGAGACTGTTCGCGACAAAGACATCATGGTAAAAATGTGTGCAAACTCCTTCAATTCGAAAGATTAAAGAAAATGTCCAACCAAACCTCTTTGCGAAAAGATAGCTGCTCTTTATTATGTATCTTAATTATCTTGATGAGTAAATAAGTATTTGTAAGTAAATGACAAATAGCCATTTACCTATGATATGACAAAAATAATAATACTATCAAGTTAATAAACAAGTACGACTAATAAAGGAGAAGGTACAGTAACCTGCCATTCCGGCCCTATTTTCAAAGTTGTTCATATATCCATTACATTCTAGTTTATAAAATGCCAAAAAGCAAACATTCAACATTGCAAAAAGTTATATTTATAATTCGTTTATCAAAAGCATATTTCGTCGGAATTATAGAGCCGATATGAGGGGTTAGCGCACCGAGTCCTTCCTCGGCTTCTGATTGACTTCCAATATGAATTTATAAATGGACACGATATTTAATAAGAAATATTTGTCTCTCATAAATAGTAAATATCATTCCATTGTAGACAAGGGCAGCTGAATATTGTAATAGGAATGGTGATTTGAAGTGTGGTATATGTGACTGTTACACAGGATGGACAGGAGCATTTTGTGATTGTGACGAAACAAGACCGGAGATAGAGGCTTGCAGGTAAACTTCACTAATGACAAATATGGATAATGACCATATCCCAATACACAGTACAAAATCGATAATTCAGAAAATCATAAACCATAGACATACAAAATCAGGATAAAACAAGAACCAAAGCAAACAAAGAAAAACCTCCACCATATGAAAGAAGCGAACTCAAAAAATGGGAGTGAGACCAGGTGCCCAGGAAGAGTAAGCATCTCCTGCTCGCATGAAGGAATAGATATTTAACGTTAGAATAGATAAAGTATAGATAGCTATATTCTATAAATGTGATCATTGAGATGAAAGACTGGAATTTATTGTAATCAAAGCCGGACAATTATCAATATTAGAATATATACTCTATCGTAGTATATGCGCATCGGATTGAATTTTCTTGTCTTTTCTAGTGAGAATCTTTATACAAACTCGGAAGTATGTTTTGAGTAAGCTTTCATGAAACACTTATCCTTAGGGACAAAGCAGTTTTTGGATCTGTCTTTTCACTTGGAGTTTTTTTATGTTATGCTATTGGTGCTGTTATCGAGTCTTGTTGGCAATCCCTCCTTTCCTGAATTTGATATGTCCATTAAATATAAAAAATAATATAGATTAAAATTGAATTTCTGTCATTTCAGTGGTGGAAATAGTACAGAGATCTGCTCCGGTGTAGGTGAATGTCAGTGTGGTATGTGTAGATGTGAGAACGATGACGTCAGTGGTAAATACTGTGAATGTGATAGGACTAAATGTGATATACCCAGTGGAAAAGACGAAAGATGTGGCGGTCAAGGTGAGAATTATGATTATGGTGCTATAAGCATTATTAGCCATCGGTTAACTAAACTGACCATTTGACAACCCCTGCGGCTAGCCAAACAGGGGATGTTTACTACTCCCGGGCACCTGGTCCCACCTCTAGCTTGCTAGGGGTCCGTCGATGCTCAAAATCGTGCTCTATTGTGAGTGCTGTGAGATTGTCTTCAGGATCTTCTTTAAGTCATTTGTTTTAAAAGCTACTTATCAAAGGATTTTTTTAATGTTTTTCATTCCTGTTAATGTCCTCCAGGTTTCATAGGTTCACTTTATATATTTTTGGTATGGCTTTATTTTATTGTTGTACAGGTCAAGGAGTTTGTGACTGTAACACATGTAGATGTCAAGGAAATTACTACGGATCTAGCTGTCAATGTAATGATGACCTATGTAGAAATGAGAACGGGGTAAGTAATACTATTCAATATTCCTTTCACACACAACTTTTTCAAATGAAATTAATTATATATTACGCAATGCCGCATCAACAGTTTTAAAAATCTCATTTTGAATTAAAAAAAATGAAACACTATAATAGTACGTTTTACTGTAATAACATCTTCTTTCTGAAACTGATAAATTGAATTTAGATTTTATCTAAAAGTTGTCATGCGAACACTCGGAAATGTACTATTGCAGACAATATGCAGTGACAAGGGCACCTGTGACTGTGATGTATGTAGATGTACCGCTGGTTACGCCGGCAGATTCTGTGACAGATGTACTGCAGCGGTAACTATTTCTCCCTTCACACTTGATAATTAATTTATTTCTTTTGTGAATTGTTTAAAAATGCTTATAAAGAAGTAATAATTTCAAAGAACAAAAAATGACATACATGTAATATGCAAATTTGCATTTTTTTTTTTACGTGACACATGGGTCTCCTATATTCATCTGTTTTTCTCTATATTTATATTGTTTTTCTCTCGAATTATTGTTTTTTCTACTCTTCTTAGCTTTAGCGGTCTCGTTTGTGTCATTTTATCTGAAAAGTTGTTACTGTTTCCGTTTTGATCTTGCGCATTTGTTTTCTTCTTTTTACTTTGAAAATTGATCTTATTTTTATCATATAACATCTACTATTTTTCTTATAAAATTTGATTTTTTCCATTTCATTCAGAATTGTACGGAGAATCCGTGTTCTTCCCAGAGACAATGTGTTTTATGTACAGCATTCCTAGAGGGGACATTAGACCAAACAGCATGCCAAGAACAATGTGCTCATGTTGAAGTTGTTTCTGTCATCGACCCGGCTGGTAAGAGGGTAAAAAATATATTTGAAAACATCAAGACACTTCTTTGTTTATTCATACATTTTCTTACATCGAAATTCAATGATCCTCATTACTTGATGTTGGAAAAATGGAAAGCTATGACATTTTGATACAATTTTTCAAACTCGTGTTTCATACACATTTGAAATGCACAAAGCTTGAACAAAAGTAAATACTGGACATGTACAAAGAATGATAAGTATGCAAAACAACCACCGATACTAATGCCGCCTACACATGGAAATTATCACACTTTACCAGTTATTCAACGCTTACAACATGAAGGCATTCGCCTACTCTTTTAAATGATATTTAATTCAATTTATTTGCTTTCAGACAATTTCTGCAGGTTTCTAACCGGAGACGGATGTTATGTAGAATATACATATGACATTGTTAATGGTACACTAGCTGCTGTCAGAGTCAGGGGAACTAAAGGTGGGTATTATTTGTCTTATTAACAAATCGCTAGATTGATCCGATACTGCATCAACATATTGCAAATTCCATAGCAACAGTTTTTAGAAAAAAACTTAACAGAGGGAAAACTGCCTTGTTATCATTAAAGATGATAAAATTATGCTCTAATCATAAGACATTGATATGAAATAAAAAGCATGGAAACATCTTTTCAGCCATTATTAGTATGGAATTTGAGGGATAAACAGTTCTAGAACTCATTCAATTTCTTTTTACTTAACGAATTATGAATGAAGAACAACAGTTGATTATTATAAGAAGAATGGACAATAACCATATTCCAATACACTGTACAAAATTATGATTTAAAAAATCGTAAACCGAAGGCATAGAAAAAAAAAACCAGGATAAAACAGAAACTAAAGCAAAGAAACAAAAAACCTCCACCACATGAAAAGAGACGAGCTCCCAATATGGGAGTGAGACCAGGTGCCCAGGAAGAGTCAGCATCTCCTGGTTGCATGAGTCTATCTTGAAAGAGAATTTTCAGATTGTACGAGCACAAATTGTTAATGCTTAAAGAAAATCATATTTATCATGATTTCCCTTTCGTTTTGTTTAGTTGGTTGTGTGGAAGCAGCCAATCTAACCACCATAGGGGTTGGAATAGCTGGAGCAATCCTCGCAATCGGAGTCCTGTTATTGATTATATGGAAGCTACTCACCATGCTGTACGACGGAATAGAGTACTCAAAGTTCGAGAGAGAAGTTCAGAATCCGACATGGGAAAGGGTAGGGAAATTTCTGTTTCATCTGTTTTTCCATCGTTGTTTTTGAAAATTTCTGCAGAAATGGTAGATCTTTGGCATCATCAGACAGAACTTGTTGAAATGCGCATGTGGTGCACTGATACTTTATAACAGAACATATATATCATTATTGACTATTATACACTTGAAATTGTCTTCAGATATTTTCTTTTTGTGTTTTAATTTCAACGGAAATCAACATGCATTTATACTGAACGAGTTTCAAAATCTTATTAGTACATTTTGTATAACCTTGTGAAAGCTCATAATCAATCAAAATATCAGTTCTAGTGGTTGAAGGATTATTTGATTACGGGAATTGAGTGAATGTTTTGTTTCAAATGCTATTAATTTATTTTCAATTGAAGATGCCTTTGCATTAAAAAATCATTATTTTCTCAAATTATTTTTTACATTGCTCAACTGCAGTTGAGAAAAGAAAACCTAAAAAGGCATTATAACCTCAATTTTATGTTGTTTGGATTGCCACTGTTTCGGCCTCGAACATTTCTTATGAGACATGACTTGTTGAAATGCGCATATTTTACAGTAGAAGATATATTTCAATATTGACAACTTAAAAAAATTATGCTTTATTCATTAATATCTTTTCAATTCTTCTTTTAATTTTTGCCTTTTAGCAAGAGAACCCGATCTTCAAAGAATGTGTCACAACTTTCCAGAATCCCGTTCATGAAACAAATATGAACGGTACAGACACAGAAAAGGGTATGATGTGAAGTACCAGAGGGACATGGAGGACTACCTGAACCTAATTACGATGATAACATGTATATGAAGACATGTGGCTGAAACTTTGTGCTTGCTTGATTGTCTGTTATTCATAATTCAGAACGGATGCTCTTTGTACCGAGGATTAAGAACATATGAAGGATTTATATTCAATATGCTCTGTATGGACCATCATCTTCACCATATCAAATAGTGTAGAATATCTTATTTGAAAAGCAAACATTTTTCATAATATTTAATTTTGTCATTTATAACATGTTTGTCATTTTTGTCATTTGTTATTCTATTCCATCTCAAATTGAATCTACTCGTAGACAACGTATTTCTTACATAATATCATGTATTATTGAAACCTAGAAAGAAATCCTTCTCATCATCTGCCAAATATGTATTATAATTCAGGTTACAATAGCTTCTCATTGACAAAAAAATCTTATGTGTGTTATTTCAAATTGTTCCATGTTTATGCAAAATAAATTAAAAGATATTTTCTTAACTACGTTGTTGAAATCATTATTGTGTTTCTTCATTTAGTCCTTGGGCAAGGTTGGGTTTCGTGTGCATACGCGATGCCCGACATGAGGGTAGACATTTTGAATCATGGCAATTAAGGACAAAATGGCTCCTATATATGGTCAATCAGGACAAATTATTACGTACAAATTTTTGGGGTTAGGGATATTCAAAGTGCTCTATCTCCTGTAGTGTTCGACCTATTCCAATGAATTGCAATTAAAATGTTTATTATGGCCTATACAATTAAAATTACCAAATTATGGGTATTCAGAATACGTATTCCGTCACTGACTGGCAGATTTGAAAATTAGGAATGAAAAAGATATTTCACTGATGTTACCTAAGAGGCCATAGATACACCAAACAAACTTTGTCGAGCCTCTACCGTCTCTTCTATAAAAGATATTAACGTTTAACATTAAAACAACAGAGCCATGCCATATTGACCATGTTCTGCCGACTAAAGCAATTAAACATGGAAACCTGTTAAATTCGTTGAGTGTCTCAATGTACATTTTGATGCACAGATCAGGTAAGTATGTCTTGTTTGGTGATAACGACAGCCATTCAATCACAATGTAGAATGTCAATGATCATTCTGGAAAAGGGGATCTGATATGCTTTTATTATATCCCCGTGGCGACCAAAGAACTTCCTCAATGATGATTTCAGCCATTGTGTGATATAACCCTGAACGAGTAGCTTACTTGCAAGCCGTCTGACTCTAATGATGATATCTAATTATTTTTTCCCTCATTTCATCTAATGATGAAATGAGGGAAAACATACTTGGCTTCTGACTTTAGCTTCACTTACAGATACATAGACGATGTGTTGTCCATCAATAATCCAAAATTCGCGGATTACCTCAGCAGTATCTATCCTTCGGATGTTAAACGTCTTTCAATTCAATAGCATCATTTAAAACCTGATAAATTTACAGCATGGACCAGACATGCACGTTTCGGGTACTAAACCCTCGTCAGTGATCCTCGGTCTAAACAATGTAATACGGCCAAAAAGTATGAAAATTATTATGTCCAAAAATGTACCAAAAGACGTAGCAGAATGGTTGGGATATGATGCTACAGGACCCACGTTTTAGAAATTTCAAGAAATTTTGTAACAGAAAATTTCAAATGCGTTGAAGAGACACACGATCAACCGAAGTTGATCGAACTTGGCTACATGTGCCCTCGGGGACTCTTGGTCCACCAGCAGTGACACTCACCAAGTAGTTCAAATGTTAAACGTCTTTCAATTCAATAGCATCATTTAAAACCTGATAAATTTACAGCATGGACCAGACATGCACGTTTCGGGTACTAAACCCTCGTCAGTGATCCTCGGTCTAAACAATGTAATACGGCCAAAAAGTATGAAAATTATTATGTCCAAAAATGTACAAAAAAACGTAGCAGAATGGTTAGGATATGATGCTACAGGACCCACGTTTTAGAAATTTCAAGAAATTTTGTAACAGAAAATTTCAAATGCGTAGAAGAGACACACGATCAACCGAAGTTGATCGAACTTGGCTACATGTGCCCTCGGGGACTCTTGGTCCACCAGCAGTGACACTCACCAAGTAGTTCAAATGTTAAACGTCTTTCAATTCAATAGCATAATTTAAAACCTGATAAATTTACAGCATGGGCCAGACATGCACGTTTCGGGTACTAAACCCTCGTCAGTGATCCTTGGTCTAAACAATGTAATACGGCCAAAAAGTATGAAAATTATTATGTCCAAAAATGTACCAAAATACGTAGCAGAATGGTTGGGATATGATGCTACAGGAGCTTGAAGTCAAAGGAACTACAGAGACAAATAATTCAGCATCCTATTTGGGCATAATGTTGTCCTATGACACTGATGGTCACATGAACACCTAACTCTATGACAAACGTGACGACTTCAATTTCAGCATTATAAATTTTCCTTTTCTGAGTAGCAACATCCCTTCATCGCCTGCTTATGGCGTGTTCATATCGCAGTTGATACGCTATGCCGGAGCAAGTACCAAATATACGGATCTTGTTCTGAGAGCTAGGCGTCTTTCAGATAAGCTTCTCAGTCAGTGATATGTATGTGAACGACTAACATCGCCACTGAAAAAGTTCTACGGTCGATATGGGGAACTCGTCATACACTATGATGTCCCACTGTCCAAAATGGTGGATGATATTCTGTCATAGACCATTTGAACCATAAAACCAAAGATTGTACTCTATGTCTTCCGAAATGGAAGTAACCGGATGTTTCAGTTCTACCAAATTGAAGCTGCGGGTGTTGCATGCAAGCAGGAGATGCTTACTCTCTCTTCCTGGGCACCTTGTCTCACTCCCATATTGGAAGTTCGCTTCTTTTCATATGGTGGAGGTTTTTGTTTGTTTGTCTTGGTTCTTGTTTTATCCTGATTTTGTATGCCTTCGGTTTCTGATTTTCTGAATTATCGATTTTGTGCTGTATACAAGGATATTGTCATTTTCCATATATGGAATCGTCTTATTTGGAAAATCTGCTGGAATACGGTTCCTCCAAACACCACAACAATGTTGTCAATCAAAAACTCAAGCATCCGGATGATATCGTCTTCGGTAGACTTTTTGCTTGAATCAGAGTGTTCCTTCACGAATAAGTTTCCTTGTTATTCAATAAATTTTCAGAAAGGACAACTTATATTCCGTCTTTCTTGTTGATAATTGGACGGTACATTCATTCTTTCCTGGGGAATATACATTTAGCAAATAGAAAAAGTCGCCCGAAGTGTTTATCTTTTTTTTCTTTAATTACTTACTTTCCAAGATTGATACACTCACATTTTTTCATTTTCTTGCAAATATTGGATATCTTTTTTATATTTCCCCTCTATATAGGAATATTTGTTGTGTAAAAGGTTTTTATAATAAACAATCATAATAAAACATCTATGTACAATCAGACGTCTAGTTAAGAGTACACCAACTTATCAAATGATTGATGAAATTCACCATTCTCCATTTTCAAATGTTGTGGTGTGAGTTGGATATGTCTTTACGTCATCCTTCAAAATCGGTAATGGTGATACTGAAATATTGGGATAGTATCCTCTTTTACTTCTAGGGGTTAGTTTCTTCTCATCATCATCATCATCCTCTCCATTATTTCGCCTTTTCAGAAACGCCCACAATTTACGACAGCAACATAAGGTTGATCCGATGATAATTGTAGATATGACTCCTAATACGCCGACTTCAGCCAATCTGATTATCTTAATTGTTGGCATGTCATCCATGTATCTACGGTTGTCCCCAATGGTTTCCGTTGAAGGTAAGACACCTATGAATCAGAAATGGAACACAAAAAGAAAATATTTTGAATATATTATATAAGTGCGGGATTTGATAAATTCAAAATCATATATAGAGGACACTAAATCATGATGACACATTGGCGTACAATATTTGTAATAAACTCCTTAATAAGTATACCCAATACTTAAAAATATCAACAGTGTAGGCCTTAGTAAGACTTCATTGTTTAGACTGAGGAGGGTTAGTACCCGAAACGTGCATATCTGTTCCATGCTGCAAATTTATTTGCTTTTAAATAATGCTATTGAATTTGAATAGTCTGGACGTTTGATATTTTTACCACTTGGTAAGTGTAACTGCTGGCGGACGAGGGGTCCTCGAGGTCATATTCAATCAACTTCGGCTGACCTATTCTTCGACGCATACGAAAGTCTCTGTTATCAAAATTTCTTGAAATTTCTAAACCGTTGGTCCTGAAGCATCATATCCCACTTATCATGCTTCGTCTTTCGGTACATTTTTTTTTACATAATAACTTTCACACTTTTTGACCATATAACATTTCAAACAACGTTTCATCGCTGGTTCCCTAGAACGTTCTACCAAATCTGTATCGATCTTATTTACCAAAATTTTATCTGAAATCAAATCTGGGCTTAAAAATATTCTTCGACAGGATAATCCCGCAGTGGTATCAACCAGATGTGGATTTTAAAGAATTCGAAGGAACTTTTAGAACATCTGAAATCCAATCATTTTAGTAGAGTCCATTCGATAAAAGCCTTTGATTTTTCGACACTTTACACTACAATCCCACATTCTAAATTAAAAGAAAGACTCGCACGAATTATAAGTAATCGTTTACAAGCAAGAACGGCAGTCGCAAATACAAATTTATTGTTGTTAACTATGACAAAACCTACTTTGTAAAAGAAAAGTCCGATTCTGAAAATAAGTACGCTGAAACAGATGTTATTCAGATGTTAAATTTTCTGATCGATAACATTTTTGTGGTGTTATGAGGAAAGGTCTTCCAGCAAATTGTCGGAATTCCAATGGGGACCAATTGTGCCCCACTCCTTGCTGCCCCCCTCCTCCTTTTCCTTTACTCGTACGAAGCTGAATTCATTCAATCTTTGGTCTCTGAAGGAAAAAGATACTTAGCTTCTTACTTCAACTTCACTTACAGATACTCAGACGATGTATTGTCCATCAATAATCCAAAATTCGCGGATTACCTCAGCAGTATCTATCCTTCGGAGCTTAAAGTCAAAGGAAACAAATAATTCAGCATCCTATTTGGACATAATGTTGTTCTACGACACTGATGGTCACATGAACACCTAACTCTATGACAAACGTGACGACTTCAATTTCAGCGTTACAAAGTTTCCTTTTCTGAGTAGCAACATCCCTTCATCGCCTGCTTATGGCGTGTTCATATCTCAGTTGATACGCTATGTAAGAGCAAGTACCAAATATATGGATTATGTTCTGAGAGCTAGGCGTCTTTCAGATAAGCGTCTCAGTCAGGGATATGTTTGTGATCGACTAACATCGTCACTGAGGAAGTTCTACGGTCGATATGGGGAACTCGTCATACTCTATTGTCCCACTCTCCAGAGTGGTGGATGATATTCTTTGGTCTCTGAAGGAAAAAGATGCTAAGCTTCTGACTTCAACTTCACTTACAGATACATAGACGATGTGTTGTCCATCAATAATCCAAATTTCGCGGATTACCTGAGCAGTATCTATCCTTCTGAGCTTGAAGTCAAAGAAACTACAGAGACAAATAATTCAGCATCCTATTTGGACATAATGTTGTTCTATGACACTGATGGTCACATCAACACCTCACTCTATGACAAACGTGACGACTTCAATTTCAGCATTGCAAACTTTCCGTTTCTGAGTAGCAACATCCCTTCTTCGTCTGCTTATGGCGTGTTCATATCTCAGTTGATACGATATGCCAGAGCAAGTACCAAATATATGGATTTTGCTCTGAGAGCTAGACGTCTTTCAGATAAGCTTCTCAGTCAGGGATATGTTTGTGATCGACTAACATCGTCACTGAGGAAGTTCTACGGTCGATATGGGGAACTCGTCATACACTATGATACCCCACTCTCCAGAATGGTGGATGATATTCTGTCATAGACCATTTGAACCATCCAACCAAAGATTGTACTCTATGTCTTCCGAAATGGAAGTTACCGAATGTGACAGTTCTACCGAATTGAAGCGGCGGATGTTGCATGCAAGCAGGGGATGCTTAATCTTCCTTGGCACCTGGTCTCACTCCAAGGTCGGTAGTTCGCTTTTCATGTGGTGGAGGTTTTTGTTTGTTTGCTTTGGTTCCTGTTTTATCCTGATTTTGTATGCCTTTGGTTTCTGATTTTCTGATTTATCGGTTTTGTGCTGAAGACAGGGATATAGTCATTATCCATATTTGTCATTGTTTAGATTGAGGATGACTGACGGTTAAGTACCCGAAACGTGCATGTCTGGTCCATGCTGAAAATCCATTTGTTCTTAAATGATGCTATTGAATTTGAATACGTTTAATATTTTTAACATATATCAAATAATTATTAAATGTAAACGTCTTCAAATTGAATAGCATCATTTAAGAACAGATAAATTGACAACATGGACCAGACATGCACGTTTCGGGTACTTAACCCTCGTCAGTGATCCTCAAATCTAAACAATGTAATATGCCAAAAAGTATGAAAGTTACTATGTCGAAAAAAACATTTCGAAAGACGTAGCAGGATGGGTGGGATATGATGCTACAGGACCCACGTAGCAACATCTATATCTACTAATATCTACATAGTAAAGCAACATCTACTATTCTTCCATTTGGCGTTGGTGATGATTGTATCATTCATTATACCCTTATAATGGTGATATCAATTTCTCAATTCTATTGATCGAGGCATTACTTCCTTGTGTGTTTTACTGTTGCAAGTGCAGAATTGCCTTGTTAGAGATCTAGCTATGCGGTATGAGATTGCATCCTAATGTGTGCATCGAGACTATCACCGAATATGACAAGTTTCCATAGAGCTGTTGCGACGGGTGTTGCATGCAATCAGGAGACGCTGACTCTCCCCAGGCACCTGGTCTCACTTCGGAATGTTATTCATTCCTATGTTCGTAACCGTTCCTATGGAAATTCAAATGATTTTGCCTTGCCTTCTCGACTTTGAGACTGAATAACTGATCGGTTCTCCTTTAATGTTTAGCTTATGATCACCTGACTCCATTTTTATTGTGCTTTATTGATATATTTTTTTCTTTTGTTTGTTTAATTGCGGTTCCTTTTGGTATATTTCATCGGTTTTTTTCTCTTGCTCTCTGTTCTTTCGTGTAACAACAAAATCCGTTATTTTCGAGAAGATCGTTTTGGCTTTTTTGTCGATGTTTTTTTTACCAAATTTGAAATATTCAAGTATGCCCTGGTCGCTCTGGAATACCTCCTTGAATTTTCTTTCTGGATTCGCTTCTTTGTTCTCTCTTGTTATCATTATCTAAGTGGTAACATATTAACTTCAAATTTCACAAATTCCTCGGTATTGTTTTTTTTTCAATGAAAAGAATTAAATCCCTAAAGCTTGTTCTAGATTTCCCAATTCAACGAATCATCGTATATTAATGAACAAGGAAAATTTTAAACTAAAAAAGGACATATCGTAGCGTTACCGTCACAAGCATAAGTGTCGATCTCTGTCAACGTCAAATTTAACACTGTTGTCAGCAGCAAATCGAAGTCCCGTACAAAGATTGCGTCCCCTGGTGATGAAGCGATGCTTCGTATTTCATCATTTGCCACTCCACCACCTATTCCGATACAAAGTGTTGTCAGGTTCATGGCATGTAGTTCTTCTGCGGCCTTTAATGTTTCCCTCTGTAAAAGAATAAAAGTAAAAGTAAATAAAAAGAATACAAAAAAAATCTTGAAAATTTGCATAATGTAGAAATAAAGAAATGCGACTAGGTCATACTTGCATTTCATTTTGACTATACCTTATGTTAACTTAAATTTTGTTTTCGTTTTGTGTTGTTGACATTCGAAAATACAAGCTAGTTTTCCAATTGCCCTACAATTGTCTGTTACAATGACGACTAAAATGAATGAGTTTGTAAGATTTTCATTTAACCGAAAGTTTAAAGTGTTTTTTTTTTTCTTCACATGTTTGTGTCTACAATATTGATCAGTTCTAATTTCGGAGTTAACTTCGAAAGGTCATGAGAAAAATTATCCATAGTTTCTCATGTATCAATTTTCATAAATGTTAGTCTGTGTACATGTATCTATCCTTTATCTGAATAAATAAAAAGGTACTGCGCATGTGACCTGGGTACAATGAATTTATATATATATATGGCCGTCCAAAGAACTAAACGAAAGAAAAAAACAAAGCCAAAGTTGACGCCGGATATGCTAAATACGTCTGCTTCATTTGGTTTGGATAGATTCTGTGCTTCGTCTTCTCCAGTTTGTTAAGTTCTTGTTTTTTTTTTTGTATGGGTTTCAAAAATGTTCGGATATGTTGGACGTCATTGTGTAAATTTGGTAAAATAGACATTTTTCGTAATCGCGGACTTTGCACTTCGGACATCGCACTACCTAGGGACTGCGTCAAAATAATATATTGACTATTCTATTCTTTGCTTGAAGTATCTATTTCTTTCCATGTATGTGTCATTTCGTCCATTGTCAGATTTTACTTTTCTTATCGCACCTTATTTCTTTGATATGACCCCTAAAAGTACGAAATCCGGAGTGCAAAATCCGAAGTACGCTAGGTTAAAAGTGTCCAATAAGATTCTTCTATTCACAAATGTTTTAAATTACATGCTTGCTTGATTTTCCATCCGTTGTGACAATTAGAATATTATGGACGTCTTCTCTATTCCCCGTCAAATTCGTGAAGCTATGTTCCATCACATATCTTAATGCGTTCGCAGTTTGTGTGTTCCCTTTTATATAAGGTACGTACATAACGCCAGACAACGCATGAACTTTATAAATTGTTTCATCTTCGTGCTTTAACATCGACGGCGGGTGCGGCTAGCCAACAGGGGATGCTTACTCCTCCCGGGCACCTGGTCCCACCTCTAGCTTGCTAGGGGTCCGTCGATGTTTAATTTTGTGATCTATTGTGAGTGTTGTTGAGATTATCGTCAGGATCTTCTTTAACTCATTTGTGTCACACTTATGCCCTTTGCCGTGTGGAGCTCGTAAAAAAGTTCCCCGCGAGGGGTTTGACAGTAAGTGTTTTGAATATATTTCCCTGACATTGTCGCCATAGCACTTTCTACATAGACATAACGCCAGACAACGCATGAACTTTATAAATTGTTTCATCTTCGTGCTTTAACATCGACGGCGGGTGCGGCTAGCCAACAGGGGATGCTTACTCCTCCCGGGCACCTGGTCCCACCTCTAGCTTGCTAGGGGTCCGTCGATGTTTAATTTTGTGATCTATTGTGAGTGTTGTTGAGATTATCGTCAGGATCTTCTTTAACTCATTTATGTATAGCATCTTTGAGAAGAGTTACATTCAAATAATCATCGAGATCGAAATGATGGTGAATTACATCTGAAAAACTCTCGATCCCGATCTGAATATTATTTGGTCCTATCGGAATAGATTCCACAAAGTTTGAAATGAAATCGAGCTGTTTCTTGAAATTCTTTAAGCCGACGGATCCGGATGAGTCCAGTAAATATACGATGTCGGCCGCGTACATGGCACGTTCACATCCTGTAAAATAGAATATTAGCTATAATGTCCGAATGATAGACCGGTCTTTTTTTCCAAAATCAAAACTCATAAATCAGTGAATGAAAGTTGAATACAAAACCCAAACTTAGTCGGCACCAGTTGCCCTTTGGTCTCGTTGGTTTATGTGTAGTCATTTGTGTTTGATGTTTCTGTGTGGTGCGTTGATGTTCCTTGACCCTTTTGTGTCGCTTCCTGTACTTGTCTGCTGTGTATTTTTGCACTGGGTGTTTTGGGGTTTTGCTGTGGGTGCTGCAGCCTGGTGTTGTTGGAGACCCCCTCCTTTGTTTTAGAATCCAAAAAAATCACAATATTTTCGGATTCTTAGTTTGGATTCTGTATTCGACTTTCATACACTGATTGATTTATGAGTTTTATATTTGGAAAGATACAAATTCTTGAATAGCATGAAACAGAATGATGACAGGGAAGAAGTGAATGTGTTAAAGAAGATCCTGACTATAATCTCAACAGCACTCATAATAGAGCACAAAATTGAGCATCGACAGACCTCTAGCAAGCTAGAGGTGGGACTAGGTGCCCGGGAGGAGTAAGCATCCCCTGTTTTGCAAACTGCACCCGACGTCGATGTTCACCCACGAAAATGAAAACCATATCTAAAATACATTCACCGTCTGAGGTTATGCCTATATAGAAATTGCTGTTCCCTGGAAAATATTCAAAACACTTACTGTCAAACACCTTGCGGGGAACTTCTTTACGAGCTCCATACGGCAAAGGATGTGTCATTTTCAATATGAACCATTATCAATGATTTGCAAATAGATTAAGGAGAGCTACAATGTTAATAGCTTATACATTTCTTGATTCAAAGATGATAAATCTACATTGTATAAAGCTAGATACCTGTTGAAAATTCAAATTGTAAAAATAGGTACAATATCCGAATCCAATATCTTAATAGTAACATTTCTATCTCCTTGAAAATGTCGTGTTGTATTGTTCCTTATCCAACGTTTCCTTTTAGTCTATATGTGTACGTATTTCTACTGTCATTATTTATGTGTTTGACGTCTTATAATGACACCAAACTGACGATCATCATCGGTCGATTAATGAGGTAAATGGTCGATCTTCTTCCAATTTGAAAGTCAACAATTGATATTTTCTTACGATAAAATCAGAGTGATTTAAGAATTTCAGGGTGCAAGATTATAGTTTGAAAATTTATTTTCTAAAGGTTGTGCGTTAATCGGAAAATTGATAGATAGTTGTCCAAAAATATCCATTAGAAAGTTCCCCTCGATTATTTAAAAATACCTGTGGGACGAAATTCAATAGAATGGGGATAAAATAACGGACAACTTTATATTGATTTCAAGACAAATTTTAAGCCAGGGATATGCTAGATACCGACATGTCAATAAAATGTTCACAGGTCATCATGGGGATAAAAATGTACATCTAACTTATCAAGAATAATTTAATTCAATGGCCACATATCGGTTCATATTCCAGGATAATTACCTAAACGAATTAATCTTTTGATTTATTTCATTGGAAGATAGAGGATATTAAAAATAAATTTTCTTCGTTTTCTTTTGAATCCTGTGTTTGTATATACAGAACATGGTATCATCCATTGTTTTTCTTTTTCTGATTATTAGACCTGTTTTTTTTATAAAACCAAACGGATAATATTGTATTTTTAAATTCAGAAATTAATTTGAGTGTATTCTATCTAGATCTTTCATTATTATGTATATTAAAAAAACATATCACCGCTGTTCTCCTTGGGTTACATTTCAAAGTGTTCATCAATCATTCTCTGCTGTCATACTTGCTCCATTATAAGGTATGCTATGTCAGCAATGAGATAAAGAAGATCCTGACGACAATCTCAACAGCACTCACAACAAAGCACCAAATGGAGCATCGACGGACCCCTACCAAGCCAGAGGTGGGACCAGGTGCCCGGGAGGAGTAAACATCCCCTGTTTGGCTAGCCGCACCCGCCGGCGATGCCCATGCACGAAAAATGAAAGCAATATCTAAATACATGCACTGTCTTATGTAATTTCTATATAGAAAGTGCTATGGCGACCATGTCAGGGAAAATATTTAAAACACTTACTGTCAACTTTTTTAAGAGCTCCATACGGCAAAGGGCAAGTAACAATCTGATGTTTCTGTTTAGTGTCCATATTTGCCTTTTTTTTTCATTCATTGAACGAAAGTCAAAAACAAAAAACAAAATCAGATTCCAAAATCACAATTTCTTGAAATTTCTAAAACATGGGTCCTGTAGCATCATATCCCACCCATTCTACTACGTCTTTTTGGTACATTTTTGGACATAATCTTTTTCATACTTTTTGGCCATTTTACATTGTTTAGACTGAGGATCGCTGACGAGGGTTTAGTACCCGAAACGTGCATGTCTGGTCCTTGCTGTAAATTTATCAGGTTTTAAAAGATGCTATTGAATTTAAAGACGTTTAACATTCAAAAACTCTTGAAATAAATTAAAAACAGAACTTTCTCACGTGAATTGAAAATCAGACAAACAGAGGGAAACATAACACATCGCCATATAAACACGAGGGAAAAATTGTCTCATGAACAATCTTCGGAGTCCTGTACAGAATGCACTCTATGTGGCACTGTAAAAATATGCCGTGCTGATTTGCAAAATTTTAACATATTCAGATATTGCTTAAATCATGTAACATACCTAATTCAAAATATATGCACTATCTAATGTTATGTCTTTATAGAAAGTGCCATGGCGACCAAGTCAGGGGAAAATGTTGAAAACACAAAAATTCAAGTATGGTATCTAATTAAGTAGGGTCAAAAAGGGAAGCGTAATGCTTATTCTAATTTCTCTCGCTGCATCAATTAAAAAAAACTAAGGGGGGAGTTTCGCTCATATTCCCTGATATGAGAATTGGAATAAGTAAAATTGACAAAAAATCATTGTAATACCTTGAATTTATTGTATTCAATGTGTATCATAAATGTACATATGAAAAGAAGGGAGGAGATCTCCAACAAGACTCCGTTGCAGCATCAACAGTAAAACACCAAAACACCCGATGCAAAAACACAAAAGACGAGTACAGCACGAGACGGAAAAGAGACACACGACATGTAAACATCAAACACAAAAGACTACACATAAACCGACGAGACCAATGGGTAACCGGTGCCGACTTTGGACGGCCATTTGTCACGCAAGTAGCAAATGGTGTGGTTATCCTGGATATATGAAGTAATATGTATATTTTTTAGAGTTTATTTTACTTTCTATCGTATCCTGTGATGTGGATTGTCTAACCAGAGAGCGGATATTTGGACAGAAATACCTTGTCTATATGTGGTGAACATGACAAGCAAGTAACCTTGATGACAACACGTTTTGCATCCCATTTCATAAAAGATAGTATTTGTGACAACTTACCCCTTGTTCCCAGTGGGGGTAATTATCTGTTTGTCCTAGTTTCTACATGATCTGCTGTTTGAAATCTTTATTATACAACAGCTGAGCATGTTTCGAGATCATTAGGAACCGGGTAAGTCAGATGGTAATGAATACATAATCCGGAGAACCACATCATTTGCCAGTGGCATGGGTCGGCATCTTTTGTTATTTTATCTCGTAAGTTTACGTGTACTCTTTTGTGTTTATTGCTTTAAATGTCGTATTTGTCGTCACTTTGGTCTCTCTTAGTGCTGGTATATTCTGTGTTTTCGCAAAGTAGCGTATCGGGTTTATTGCTGTGTGTACTGCAACTGAGTCTTGTTGGACACCCCCTTCTTTTTTCAGGTAGCTGTCTTCGAAAGCACTTTATCTTTGGTAAATGTTCACAGTAATCTGGGTTTTGAATCCAGGATAACCATACTGTCTGCTACTTGCGTGGTAGATGACCGTCCTAAGTCGGCGCCGGTTGCCCGTTGGTCTTGTTGGTTTATGTGTGGTCCTTTGTGTTTCATGTTTCTATGGTGTGAGTTGGTATTCTTTGTCCCTTTTGTGTTTCTTTCTGTGGATATATATGTTCTCTTATATCGGTCTTGAGTTCAACATGAAATATATACTATACTTGACATATAATGTAAACTGATATCAAACATTATGATAATGACAATAATATCCTTTTAAGACACGAAGGCACTACATGCACAAAGAGTATCAAAATGTCATGTGGAGCTCGTAAAAAAGTTCCCCGCGAGGGGTTTGACAGTAAGTGTTTTGAATATTTTTCCCTGACATGGTCGCCATAGCACTTTCTATATAGATATAACTTCAGACAGTGCTGTGCAGGTATTTTATATATATTTTCATTTTCGTGCATGAACATCGACGGCGGGTGCGGCTAGCCAACAGGGGATGCTTACTCCTCCCGGGCACCTGGTCCCACCTCTAGCTTGCTAGGGGTCCGTCGATGCTCAATTTGGTGCTCTATTGTGAGTGCTATTGAGATTATCGTCAGGATCATCTTTAACTCATTGAAATTTCCAAAACGTGGGTCCTGTAGCATCATATCCCACCCATCCTGCTACGTCTTTCGGTGCATGTTTGGACGTGATAACTTTCACACATTTTGGCCATATTTCATTGTTAAGGTTGAGGATCACTGATGAGGGATGAATACCAGAAACGTGCATGTCTGATCCATGTTGCAAATTTATCTGTTATTAAATGATGATATTGAATCTGAACAGTTTAACATTTGCACCATGTGGTGAGTCAACTTCGGTTGATCGTTTCTTCAACGCATTCGAAAATTTCTGTAGTTATCTAAACAAAACATTAAAAAAGTTATGGTGAACTGAACCTTTAAGTAATCAATTTCTTTTCCAAATTTTCAAGTATATGATAAAACAGTTATAGCACAGATGATTCGGTCGATATGATGGTTTATGGAGTGATAAAACCAATATCAATCTCGGCCTTCGGCCCCGGTCGATATTGGTTTTATCACTCCATAAATCATCATATCGACCTCATCACTGTGCAATAATTGTATAATATCTCACTCCCATATCGGGAGTTCGCTTCTTTTCATATGGTGGAGGTTTTTGTTTGTTTGCTTTGGTTCCTGTTTTATTCTGATTTTGTATGCCTTCGGTTTCTGATTTTCTGAATTATCGATTTTGTGCTGTAAACAGGGATATGATCATTATCTATAGTTGTCATTTCACACTTTTTGGCCATATGACATTGTTTAAATTGAGGATCACTGACGAGGGTTAGTACCCTAAACGTATATGTCTGGTCCAAGCTGTAAATTAATCTGTCCTTAAATGATGTTATTGAATGTGAAGACGTTTAACAGAGACGGGTGTTGCTGGCAAGCAGGATATTATACTCCTTCCGGGTACCTGATGTAACTCCCCTTACAAGGGAGGGTCGGGGGGGGGGGCTTTTCTGCTTGTTCAATATGACTTTGACCATAACAGCATAGAATAGCTTAATGTTCTGTAGCTTATCATTATACCTGATTTTGGAAGCCGTTGGTAGTACTTATATAAATTTTTGAGTAATGGAAGTATTATCATTTTGCAGAACGTATAACGTACTATCTTTTCACTCCATTTTATCCATATTTTCGTGAAAAAAAAAACACACACACAGAGATAGAGATATCAATGTATTCAATCTATTGATAAGTTTTATAATGCAAATATGAACATGAAAATAAAGCAATCAAAAATACTTAGTTAAAATGAAATAGATAAGATCGATTTGTCTTTAGTTTCAAAAGCTTTGCTCAATAATGATTCGTGCGTAATTTCATCAATTTGAATATATTGACTGAAATATGTATACGTGGAATATATAGATTCGCACTTTATGGGAACTTTTAATAGAACATTACAGCATCGAGTGTACAAACAAAACGAAAATCACCGACGAACAAATATCTAGTTATAATCAATTTTTCAATAACATAATAGATAAAAAACCCCTAGTGTCCAACTCTAGTTGTCAACAAAGAGCAGCCTTCTGGGCAGCTTATTTACAGTCATATATCCTGACAAAATATTGCACTAAATCTGTGAGAAACTATTAGAAACACCCACTAATTAAATACGATCAGAACGCTAAACACTAAACCCTACAGATAATGAGTAGCATCTTATGGGCGATTGGTGCCCACTTTGGTCAACCACAATACAAATCGTTAATAGCACGACTTTCTTGTTATCATGCAGAGACCACATACTAGACCAGATATCGGTTTAGTGTCCGCTCACCAGTTTCTCTTACCCTGTCACGCGGCGCAGAAATATTGCGCAATCATACAAAATCTGACGTCATCTCTTTTAATTTCTATGAATTTCACATTTTTATACCATATATCAATCTGTTCGTTATATCTACAGCTTTTATAGGATACTAGTCTCAATGTCATGATGTTAAGATTGCTACATATATAATGAATATCACACATGTTGATGAAAAAAGGTTTAGCAAATTGGCCTAAAATTCATGGTTTTGCCATTTTTTTTTGTCTCCTGGAAAAATATAAGAAATAATGCTTACATTTCCTAAAGGCTATTATCGTATACTCCATTCTAGCTATGTGTAAAAACCCCAAAACTTCATATTTTCTCTTATGAAGTCTTGTCAAACAGAGAAAATCCAGTACGTCTTTTAAAATATTAATATTTAGACTAAATAAGTCATTTGACCTAAAAACTTTAATGCTCGTACACAAGGCAGGCATATTCTACAATTTGCATCTTACCATTATAGAATACCTTCAAAACGGTCTTCTCAACCCACCTTTCAAAACCACTCAATTTACCCTATTTCAGTTCTTCTACACCGGACATTCTGAGTTCACTCTAAACACCGGTGAGCAAACCCTTAGCTATAAAATTCGGGGTCAAGGTCAGGTCGTCTTTGGAAAGTATTATGTTCCTTGCCCAGCAATATGAACGATAAACAGACAAATTGTTCGACAAAGATTTTATAAGACCGAGTTATTGCATTTCGGTCATAGAAATGCCGTAAAGGTAATACGATTTGTCTGACATCTTAGTTTACATAGCAAATTCCTTTTACAAAACATTAAGATACGTTTGTAGCCCACAAAATTCTAAGCCATCAGCAAAGGAAATTTACAAATCCTAAAAACATAGACTATTATCAAATAAAAAAATGAACCCGATTATAATCAAAAGATTTAGAGGTATCAAGTGATAGATGTCAGCCATTTAGTTTTAAAACGCAGCAAAGGCCATCTAGACATACGGAAAGTCTAGCTTAAATTCAGTTGTTGCCCTTAGGTCCATACAAGGATAGGTAGAAAATTCCTTCTTTGGCTTCTTCGGGAAAAAGTTAATCAGCAAATGTCTCATAAACAATGGCTGGACGGGTCTAATGTTTCCTCGTTTTGATATAGGCTCACCGTGCTTTGTGCGCATGTCTCTGAACACTTTCAACTATAGGAAAAATAAAGCAAATATTATAATAAAAACATGCGGATACTATAGATATAGAATAAGCTTAGGAACCGGACTCGAAACTTTTTGTTAATTTTGTTTTTCATGTTTCTATGCAAAATCAGCTTTTCACTAGGACATCTTCGTATGTAGGCGGAACGGGAGAATTCAAATAATCAATGTATACGAATTTCCTTTATTGAAATTACTTTTTATACATCATAGGGAAGACAATTTTTTTTCAAATATAGATATATAAATAATCATAATAACTTTAGATTCTTATAATATAAATCAACCTTACCGTTTCAGGCTTTATGAATATTTTCTCTTTGAAAATAAGCCAATGAACGCTTTGGTAACATCCAGGTGTCGTCAACGATCCCTTGTAATAGAAAAAGTTGTGGTACTTTGGCACGATATCAAAGGGATTAAAACTGCAATGCGTTCCATGGTCTGTAGAAGAAATCGAGAGATTATAATGTCTCCTTTTAAAATACAGAGATTTTATTTGTCGATTAGCGGTCAATTGCGTTTTATAAAATCATCAGCGTTTGTAAAAACAATTCAATATTTTACATCTGCACTTACTTGAAGGATCTAAAATCTTGGAGCCAAAGTCTTTGATAAAATGATCGAACACTTCCCGGCCATCGTCATGGACATCTTTTACCTGGAAATATTAAGGAACATTATTCCTTGAAATTTTTAAAACTTGGGTCCTATAGCATCATAACCCATCTATCCTGCTACGTCTTTCGATACACTTTTGGACATACTAACTTTCACATTTTTGGTCATATTACATTGTTTAGATTTACGACCACCGACGAGGATTAAATACCCGAAACGTGCAAGCACAGATTTTTTCAAAGATGTTCAGAATACCGGTAACATATCTCATTCTTTAGATTCGGATGAGTTTCAACATACCCTGTGATTCTTTTGTAATTATTGCTGAATGATGTTTTGTGCATTTTCAATCAAAATGACAAATATGGATAATGACCATATCCCCGTATACAGTACAAAATCGATAATTCAAAAAATCAGAAACCGAAGGCATACAAAATCAATCAGAACAAAACAGGAACCAAAGCAAACAAACAAAAACTTCCACCATATGAAAAGAAGCGAACTCCCGATATGGGAGTGAGACCAGGTGTACGTAAAACAAAGGAGGGGATCTCCAACAACAACCGGTTGTAGCACCCACAGCAAAACCCCAAAAACACCCAATGCAAAAAAAATGCCATGATGAAATGATCGGTGAAAGGTGAATTATGATCCTGCGTAGAAGACACTACAACCTTGTCAAGTTAGAGAACGTAATGGAATTAAAAGTGAAACGTCTTACAAGAGACAACTATCTTATACAGGATTGTGTTGTGAAGTAATATACGAGTATTTAAGATAACTAGACTATTTGCAACTTATGTGACAGATGGCCGTCCTATGACGGCACCCATGGATCTCGTTTTATGTGTAGTATTTTGTTGTGTTTTGATGTTGTATTTGGTGTCCCTTGTCCTTTTTGCGACTTTGGCTGTGTATGTCTACTCTGTGTTTAGCTAAGGCGTATTAACCGAGTCATATTGGATATCGCCTCCATTTGTTTTACTGTATGCCTTTTTTGTTTGCATTTTACCATTTACCTGGACCTTCAACCACTTTGATTTCACTTCTAGGTTCTTTCAATTACCAGTGAATTTAAGTAAACACAATGATACGGAAGTGTTCCAACTCTATACCTTCTTGAAGAACATTTCAAACCAATTATTCTGCACCAGACACGTGTTCCGAATATTAAATTCAGCAGAGCCGCCATAATTCATTTTAGTAGAGAACTCTTGTTTCATTTCTTTGAAAACACAACCACGCAACGTAGAATCGTCGTTCACTTATGTTTAATTGGTTAAATTTGTTATAGGTTTTAATCTGGCCGTTTATTAAAAGATGCAAAAAAGTTATATATCAAATGAAAACTTAATATTACCTCCATAAGGACGGCCACTACTGCTAGTCCATCGTATTTATCTACAGCTTTGACAAACGATCCATACTTCACATTGTAATGTACCATGTGTAACTAGAAAAGAAAATATCATGATTGTGTTAGCATGAGATGCTTACTCTTCCCGGGTAAATAATATGATATCATTAATTGATTGGAAAATTTTATTTATTACGATTGTACTGTGAACTTGAACAATTACGACCTGATCATGTCTTGATGACCATAGATTCGGAGATATTGAGGACGTTTAATACATGTAACCAGAGAGCAGCATTTCGGACATGGCCAAGTTCAATGAACCAGACAAACATTATTGGTCAACGAAACTTCTTATTTTCATGCAATTAAGTATATTTCCCTAGGACCGAAGGTTCGAAACAATTTTTTGTGCAAAGGACTTGACCTAGATAAATTCTATACAGCTTTTTTTCTTGATACGAACGAACATTTGCGGTTGTTGAAGTAAAGATATCGCTTTTTCCCTTATAATATGAATTAGTTTGATTTCAGTTAAACATTGTTAATGATAATGTGAACGTCAGAGCAGACTTCCCTGCCCTATTAACATTTCTTATAGTATATACATATAGTTGTAGTTACGTATGAGGGGTAATGAAACCAGCAATGACCTATTAGACCGTCGACAGATGTCAGAAATTAGGTATTAAAGGTCACATTGAGGAAAGTCGGATACAAACAAGATGTTTATTAGTAAAGTAGCCGCACAGTTTGACGATATGAGATATTGATCGTAACAACACTGCATGGTCTTTGAAATGTGTGCGATGGCAAAAAAGACTTTTGAAGACGGTCGTATATATCTTTCTCCTCTTGGTTCATAATTGTTTCTTTTGATATTGTATTTTTCACATTCCAAAACATCAATTGCTCCGTTTGCCAAAGGCGAAAGAAGGAGATCTCCACCAAGATTCGGTCGCAAAACATTTAAACACCCAAAAGCGAAAACACAATTTGGACGGGCACAAGAAGAGACGACAAAGGGACAGGGGAAATCAAGCCACAAAGCAGACATAAAACCCTCCACACGAAAGACTACATATAGGACAATTGGACCAGATCAACCGTTGCGGACGAAGGACAGCAATCTACATATTAAATATAAAAGGGTTACTAAAGAAGGAATTGCATTCATTTATTTTTACTTAAGTAATTTATTTCATGGAAATTGTGAGGCAATTTTCGTATATCTGTTATAATTAACTCCCTTTCAAAAATGTTGATTAACAGCTCTTGTTCTTGTCATATGCGTCTTTTGTCTTTTTTAATCCAAACATTATTCCATAGGATTGGAGTCACCGAGGGCACATGGTAAACGTTGTTTGATCGTTTCTTCAACGCATTCGAAAATTTCTGTTATCAAAATTTCTTGAAATTTCTAAAACGTGCGTAATGAAGCATCATATCCCATCCATCCTGCCACGTTCTTCGTTACATTCATTTGTGGACATAATAACTTTCACAATCTTTGGCCATATTACATTGTTTAGATTGAGAATCACTGACGAGTGTTTAGTACCCGAAACGTGTATGTCTGGTTCATGCTGCAAATGTTTCTGTTTTGAAATGATGCTATTGAATTTTGAAGACATTTAACACCATGTTCCAGGAACAACAATGAAAAGTTAGAGACTGATTAATTCCTATGATTACGCTTACCGAATTAATAGTCTCTTTTGAAAGCATACGATTATTGAGATCAATAGAATATTTCACCATTATACATGTACGGAATCAAGGAAATCTAATCTGAGCATCAAGTATTTGTGCTCTATTGTGAGTGCTGTTGAGATTATCGTCATGATCTTCTTTAACTCACTTGTATCTATTTCCCGTTGGTGTATCACTATTCCCTTTATTCGTTAATAATGGTTAATTAATCGACAAGCTCCATTATACTAAGCTTGTCATCATCATATTTTTCCACGAGTATTTATATTGACATTGTGGTGGTTCTTTCTATCATCATTTCTTTTCCTTTTTTCCTGTCCTATTTCTGAACAAAATGTCACAAATTGAGCAGTGCAGCATTTAGATATGACATGTAGACAGCAAAAATCTGCTTTGTACAAGATCAAAGTTGTCACGATTTGATATGGTTACATGTATAACAAATTCTCCCAGAACAGCTGTTTGTATTATGATTTAAGCTCACGGAAGTGTTATATCAAATAAGGCTTTGCATGATCAAAGAAATAGAGAAAGGAGTGTCACATTTTCTCCTTCATCAGATGTGTTGATATAACTGCATATATATTTGTTGAATGATCCAATTTTGAAATCACCAAACCATAATAGCATACAATGATCAGTCAGCAAAGGTCCTTGAAAAAATATTGATAATAATACACGAATCGAGGTGGACTTTGCTTTTACAGTTGTCATATGATAAGTCTAATGTTCAAAACACTTCCAAAGTTTAGAAATAAACAGAAATCATAAATAACTTTAAATTTCTGCGGATTGTTCATTATTTATGATTAAATAAATAGATTAAGTTAATATTTAACATTTAGCGTTAATTACAATCTAAAAGTTGCCTAAATAAAGCATCAAGGATCTACAAAAAAAAAGGCGTTGTGATCATTTTATTGCACCATCAGTCTTTTTCCAATGGGTTAAAGCTAAATGTTCTTTATTTTGATCTTCTAAACATCTCTAATATTTTTCGGGATCATCGCGTTCAAAGTACCATTCCTCAATATTTTGAAAATTTAGAACCACCTCTTATTTGTTATAAGTACAAGAAACCTATTCGAAACTTTGTTTTTAACTATGATAAAGTTACATCGGATCCTGACATACTTGAATCGTGTCCTGCTTCTTGAGAATGTGCAACTTCTAAATATCTCGACAAACCAGCTAGCAATGTTGTTACAGGTTACCTTTCAATTATCCAAGACAGACAGATCCATGGTCTTCTTAAAAAAGGACCAAAGTATAGAATCCCATCCAAGATAGATTTTGTTAAATGCCGTGAGGTGCTTACGGAAGCCTTAGATAATTATACGAAAAGATTGTGTAAATCAGAAGGAGTCGAACCGCATGCTCTGAATGACTGGAAAAACCTCATTTTAGATATAACGGATATTCGAATAGATAACTTCCATAAAAACCCTCATCTTTTTCAAAATCCACGTTCCAAATCAGAAAGATATTTCAAATCCAAACATGAAAAATATGTCTTTGCACCAGCTGATAAAGCAGCCAACAACACCATTATCATTTGAAAACGTTACTACATATCAACTTTGGTTTCGGAACTTTTGTCTACTAATACATATATCAAAAGCAATGAAAGTGCATCTAACATTTTAAGCAAGCATAACAGTGAACTGTCTTCATTCAATAACTCTATTTCTAAATTGGATCTCCAAACACTATATTGCATACCGAAACTGCACAAGTCTCCTTACAAATTTCGATTTATTGCTAATTCTAATAACTGCTCCACTACAATTTTGTCTAGAAATCTGACGTCAGCACTTACTGCTATTAAAGAACACATAACTAAATATTGTGAAACGGTTCTAAACAGGTACGATGTAAATTTATTTTGGTCTATTAAGAATTCAGGGGATGTGATTGACAAAATGAAATCTGTAAATTTCCAAGCCAATACGATTTCTTCATACGACTTCTCTAATATGTACACCACACTTCCTCATGACAAAATTAATGATCGATTATCTAATCTCATTAAATGGTGTTTTGATCGAGAGCGAAAAACGTACATTTGTACATCTGAATCGAAGGGTGTCTTTTCCTCGACAGACTACAAATCATACAAATCATGGACATGTAGTGACCTGTGTAATGCCTTGTCCTTCCTCTTGGGCAATATTTATGTAAAATTTGGTGAGGTTCTATACAAGCAGGTCGTAGGAATTCCTATGTGTACTAACTGTGCGCCTCTTGCTGCAGATTTATTTTTATACACTTATGAAAAAGAATTTATCCAAAATCTTCAAAAGCAAAGAAAATTTGATGATCTGAAATGTGTCAATAATACTTCTAGGTATCTGTATGATATTCTAACCATTGACAATCCTGCTTTTGAATTATATACGAATGAAATTTATCCACAAGAATTAACACTTAACAAGGCAAACCTTTCAAATACAGAAACGCCGTTTTTGGACCTAAATATCAAAATTGTAAACGGAAAGATTCATACAAGTGTATATGACAAAAGGGATGGTTATGGATTAAAACACAGTAAATTTCCCCTGGCTTGGCGGTGATGTTCCAAGATTACCGTCATACGTCATTTACATATCACAGCTCATCCGGTACGCTAGAGCATGTACTGATATTTTGGATTTTCACAGTAGAAATTTACAAATTACCAAAAAACTTTTAGATCAAGGTTTCCACTTTCATAACCTTTATAAGACTGTCTGGAAATTTTACAAAAATTACAGTCAACTTCTTTTAAAATTCGGATCTTAACATGCAACAGAGTACATTACCTTGGGTATAACACAACCTGTCTTTTATGGTGATATGATAAACAAAATAAGAAGGATCAAAGGTAGGCAGCATAACCATCGAAAATGCATCAGAATCATCAAACGCCATTTATACTGTGGATATGATCCTAATGTCACCAGACGGACACTAGGCTTGGTACTTGACCAATCTACAGTCTTGTGCAAGTGCATCCTTGAGACTTGCACTCTGACTGACTGTGACGACGGGACTCCATGACGGGCCCTGTCCAAACCTCTTTAGAGAAGACAGGGCTCCGACCACCTGTCCTCTCTGAATGTCAGTGGGACTCCTCGGGTGATTACATACATGAGCTCGCTACAGCCGGCAGAGCACGGACTGTATTACGCATGCCCTCTTTTTATATCCATTTACATATTCATCTGTGTCTCTGGGGCCTCTACGTTTCGCGGTCTTGTTTGTGTGATGTCATCTTACAGTGAGGAGGTTGTTTTACACCACAATTGTACGTTCTTCGAGACCTCTGGGTAATTGGAGAAGTGAGAGGGTTGTGCGCACGTAATCCAGGATAACCACACCATTTGCTACTGCGTAACAAATGGCCGTCCAAAGTCGACACCGGTTGCCCAATGGTCTCGTCGGTATATGTGTAGTCTTTTGTGCTTGATGTTTACATGTCTTGTGTCTCTTTTCCGTCTCGTGCTGTGCTCGTCTTTTGTGTTTTTGCATCGGGTGTTTTGGTGTTCTGCTGTTGATGCTGCAACGGGGTCTTGTTGGAGATCTCCTCCCGTCTTTTATATCATAAAGATTCGTCAGATCATCGTGATGCGTATTAAAGTACTAAATCTATACATGTAATTAATCAGTGAATGAAGGTTAAGCACATGACCCGAAAAAAGTTTTTATGCTCCTTCATTTATGGGTATTACTGTTCATATAGTAAATGCCGGTTACCTTTTTCACATTACACGTTTACTCACTTATATTCTTTCAGCTTGACTTGACTAAATTCTTTTGATTATTCTAACAATAATGATTTATCAGCGAGACATATATTTTTCAATCGAAATTTAACATACGCCATTTTTAAATTCAAACCCTTGAATGTGTTTGTTTTACATCGTACTAATCTTAAATAATCAATTTCAGGAACAGGCTTAGGATATCGCCTTCCTTTTAAATTGTAAGATTACATTAACAGAAAATATGAGTGAACAGTTATAGAAGAAGCAAAGCACCCGTAAACTGACTTTCTTTATAACAATAATATTAATAAAATTACTTTAAAAATGATTCTTAGGCAGAAATAAATTTTATACCTCAGCTGCATACTTGACGCCCTCCATTTCATGTTCCGTCCCATCATGCTCTCCGTGACGAAAGTGAAAGTGAAACTGATGTAACCGGAACTTCTCTCTGCGGAAACAGGGTAATCCTGTCATTATACTTCCGGTATCTGATAACTGAAATGTTGGTGCATGGCCTATGGAAATACAATTAGTCAATATAAGTATATTCATAATTAAAATGAATGAATAGACATTTAAAGACGTCTGTAATCCCTAAGTGTTACTTACCTTCTTAAAAACATTTGATTCAATTTTCAAAGCGTCAGTTTATAAAGCATTTGATATTTAAAATAGATAGTTATACTTTGGTCTCTTGAATTTTCTCCACATAGAAACTATCTATTCATCACTAAGGAAAGGAGGGTATCTCACATTAAACTGAGTTGCAGTCCCAACAGCAAATCACCAAACACCTCATTGGCGAATACATAGCTTAGATAAGCATATTAACAATAATACGGAAGTGTTCCAACTCTATACCTTCTAAACCAATTTTCATGCACCAGACAATTGTTTCGAATATTAAATTCTCATCAGTGATGCTTCCAGCCAAAGTGATTTTCATAAGCCACCCAAATTGATTTCACTAGCGCCCTCTGGTTTTATTTTTAGAATTTTAATTTGTACATTTACTTTACAGAGTGAGACACAAAGAGCCAATGTAGACCAAAGAAAACTACGACATAAAACATTTAGCACAAAGGACTACAAATAAAACAAGACATGATTTCAGTCATGAAAAAAATACAATCAAATTCAATTTACCGTTATTGATAAAAACCCCCTTGTGTGTCTTAGTCATTCCTATAAATTTTACACGGTAAAGCAATATTTCTGCTTTGTCTTCCCTTAGGTTTATTGGACTCTGCTCGTAACCGTCACACTCTTTCCATGTCTTTTTCCAGTTCGGTGGCCCTGAAAGCAAGATTGAAGAATATTCAAATTAACATTTGGTGTTGTTGAAAACACAGAATATAATTAAAGATCCATCTATCAAAGTGTGTGTGTGTTTGTTTTCAAGGAAAGATAAAACAAGGAAACTTAGAAGTGAGAGCATTTTTAGGCATTAATGGGTATCGTGCCCGGATAATGCAGTTGATAAGAGCGTCTGCCAAGATAGTAGAAGGTTCGATTCCCGGTCTGGTCACTTCCTGTCCTCTCTTCTTACAACATCGGTGCCCAACTAAATGACTCACGGAGGTGTGGAGTCCCATGTGAGGTTCCCAGTCCTGGAAACCTGAAATATTGGTGGAGAGGAGTGTGATAGGAACGGGTATCGTGCCAAGATAGCAGCAGGTCTCCGGTTCGATTCCCGGTCCTGTCACATTTTTTTCCTCTCCTGTTTAAATAGACCAATTCCCGATCTTGTTATAAAGCTCAAAATGTCCGAGCAAACATATTTTGGTGTTGTTTTTTATTATGACGTCTCTAATAAAAGAAGTTATTCCATTGAGAAGTAACAATGAAAAAGAGCGCAAAAAATGACCACATCGGACATTTTCGACATTTTGTCAGCCATTATGCATTACGGCAAGTGGTCTATTGCAACGCACACAAGCAAAAAAACGGACACAGCGTCAAAAAATCCGAATACAACGAGACAAAATAGAACACATCAAACAATGAATCAAGAATAGATAACATAATAAAAGAAAGGAATGGCACTCTAAAAAGTTGCAGTATAGCAAAACATCAAAGCACCCTAATAACAGAGAGCAAAACAAAGGAAAAATTTATAATAATACGGAAGTGTTCCAACTCTATACTTTCTTGAAGAAAAATTTCAAACCAGACACGAGTTTCGGATATGACATCCTCCTCAGTGATGCTTGCAGCCAAAGTGTTTATATGAGCCACCAAAATTCATTTCACTAGTGCCCTCTGGTTTTATTTTTAGAATCTAAATTTTTGTATTTACCTTACAGAGAATGCGCTGCTCATAATCTCTTGTTGGGTCGATTCAGTAGCATATCGAAATAAAATCTATGTTCAAAATAGCCTTTGGGGATGGTGCCAATTTGTTAACTTCCTTAAAGTTCGATGATATTTTTCGATGAAATGGCTAATTTCCGAAAAATCAAAAAAATATATATATATATGATGTCAAATTAATAGGGCCAAAACAAGGCTTCTTTCAGGCGACAGAGCTGGAATGAAGTAATTAATACACTTCACAAACATCAAGTCAAGCGCGTACGGGGAACGATTTTAACTTCTCCACACTGCAACAAGAAATATGTGTTGATATCAATAATACGGAAGTGTTCCAACTCTAAACCTTTTGGAAGAAAAATTTCAAACCAATTTTCATGCACCAGACATGTCTTTCGGATATAAAATTCTGTCATGTTTACAATTACGTGTTTATTACAATTACAATTACGCAATAAGTCATGTTAACAATTACGAAATAAGTCATGTTTACAAATACGCGTTAGAGTTGGAGACAGGCAGGAAATGCTCAGTTGCAACTGTTACACCTTTGCTGGTTTTTTTTTTGTAGCCAAAGAACGAATTTTTGGATCATGTCCATCTGTCCGGAAGTCACACTTTTACATAGATGACTATTACTTAATATACATTTTTCTACCATCATCCTTGCAGAAAATGTCAACAATGTTGGATCTGAGGTCACATTCATAGTCGAGGTCAAATTGTTAGGGTGATCCTTGAAAAGAATAGTTGATTTCCTTTGCTTCTATCTTAACTTCTATCTTAACTATATGTGCCCTCCAGGACCAGGAGTCCCTGAGGGCACATGTGGCTAAGTTCGATCAACTTCGGTTGATCGTTTCTTCAACACATTCGAAAATCTCTGTTATCAAAATTTCTTGAAATTTCTAAAACTTGGGTCCTGTAACATCATATCCCAGCAATCGTGTCACGTTTTTCGGTACATTTCTGGACACAATAACTTTTACACTCTTTGGCTATATTACATTGTTTAGATTGAGGATCACTGACGAGGGTTTAGTACCCGAAACGTGCATGTCTGGTCCAAGCTGAAAATTTATCTGTTCTTAAATGATGCCATTGAATTTGAAGATGTTTAAAATTAGCTTATTCATTTTTTCTTTATATCCCTTTATTCTTAAAATCACAAGGTATGATATTCCATTTTAATTAATTGAAATTTCACTACACAGTGTAATTGAGGGGGGGGGGGGGTTGTTATGTCTCGATCAATATACGGAACTGATCGTACATCGTTAAGGATTTCCCTTAAACCATGTTTTGAACTTGTAATCATGTATTGTTTCCCGGATTAGGCATCAACATATTGTCATCTCATAACAAGGTTATTGATATGACCTTTGCGACATATGTTGATATTATTTTATCTTTACATTTTCTTCTTTTTCTAACAATGTTCCACCTTTTCGCACTTTTCCTTCTTTGCATTTGATATTCTTAAGATTTTTACTTAGGTATGTTTGCTTATTCAATATAGATTAGTATGAGTCATACATATTTTCTATGAATCACTCGGATGATCGTTTCTTCAATCGCATTCCAAAATTTCTGTTCACAAAAATCTTCTCGGAAGTTCAGAAAAGTGGGTCCTGTATCATCATATCCCAGCACTCCTGCTTCGTCTTTCGGTATGATGTGGAAATAACTTTCACAGTCTATGGCCTGTTTCATTGTTTAGATTGAGGACCACTTACGAGGGATAAAAGAAGGGAAGATATCTCCAACAAGACCCCGTTGCAGAATCAACAGCAAAACACCAAATCACCCGATGCAAAAACACAAAAGACGAGTACAGCACGAGACGAAAAAGAGACATACGACATGTAAACATCAAACACAAAAGACTACACATAAACTGACAAGACCGGTGCCGACTTTGGACGGCCATTTATCACGCAAGTAGCAAATGGTGTGGTTATCCTGGATTACGTGCGCACAACCCTCTCACTTCTCCAATTACCCAGAGGTCTCGAAGAACGTACAATTGTGGTGTAAAACAACCTCCTCACTGTAAGATGACCTCACACAAACAAGACTGCGAAACGTAGAGGCCCAGAAACACAGATGAAAATGTAAATTGATATCAAAAGAGGGCATGCGTAATACAGCCCGTGCTTGCCGGCTGTAGCGAGCTCATGTATGTAATCACTCGAGAAGTCCGACTGACATTCAGAGAGGACCCGAAAAGAGCATGCCTGGTCCATGCGACAAAATCTGTCCTTAGATGATTCTATTTATTTGAAGACGTGTAATACTTTATATGAAAATCTAAAGTTTCTGTTATATGTTTTATACAAACATGTGACTTCTTTTTGTCGACAGGGCACTTTTTGACGACTTTTATTGAATTTTGACATATGAATACATCATATTGGCTTATTTTTGCCCAATTACCTCTCAGTTCTAGGGCTGAACTTACAGCGATGCATAAAATGTAATCAGCGACAACATCTTAAAAAAGAAATATCTATTTATTTTAATATGATGCCGAATATATCATGTAATTGTATTCAAATGTGTATGTATGGCATTGTACATCTCTATACCATATAACTTATATCATCATTTTCTAATAGTCCATAATCTACATTATCATATACTCTAATTTACGTTACCGTTTATAAGCTTTCCCATTGGCCAAAACGCGGTCACGTGTAATGCGATTAATCGTCGTATTGAACCGATCATATTGACGCGTTTCCGATTTTGTGTATTAGAGGAAAATGGTAGTCGGCAGCAAACTGTGTGTTTCTGACATCACTGAGTATGCTATTTGGCAGCATTTTTTAATGAAAAAAGTATTAAAAGATGAAGTGTAAAATATTCAACTAGAATACAAAATGTTTATCTGAAAGAAAAAAATGTGAAGCAAAACACTTTAGCTACCCTTTTCTTTTCCAGTTTTCATATATATGATAAAAAAATGATGCTATTGAATTGAAAGACGTTTAACATTTTAACTACTTGGTGAGTGTCACTGCTGGTGGACCAAGAGTCCCTGAGGGCACATGAAGCCAAGTTCGATCAACTTCGGTTGGTCGTCTGTCTCTTCAACGTATTTGAAATTTTCAGTTACAAAATTTCTTGAAATTTCTAAAACGTGGGTCCTGTAGCATCATATCCCACCCATTCTGCTACGTCTTTTGGTACATTTTTGGACAATCATAATAAGTTTCATACTTTTTGGCCATATTACATTGTTTAGACTGAGGATCACTGACGAGGGTTTAGTACCCGAAACGTGCATGTCTGGTCCATGCTGTAAATTTATCAGGTTTTAAAGGATGCTATTGAATTGAAAGACGTTTAACATAAAACAGTTATAGCACAGATGATTCGGTCGATATGATGATTTATGGAGTGATAAAACCAATATCAACCTCGGCCTTCGGCCTCTGTCGATATTGGTTTTATCACTCCATAAATCATCATATCGACCTTCTCACTGTGCAATAATTGTATAATATATTATTATCGATGCAAGGAATGTGGCATCTACATGTTTAGTGTGTGTGTTACGCTGTGATCGATGTGAAACTGTTTTGTTAAGGATCTTCCCCTTAATTGTCTATTTCATGTTGAATGCCATTTGGAAACATTAATGCTACCGTGATTATTTTGAGGCAATGATGACAAATATGGATAATGACCATATCCCAATACACAGTACAAAATCAATAATTCAGGAAATCACATACCGAAGGCATAGAAATGTTTGAAGTCTTCAAATTCAGCATGGACCAGACATGCACGTTTCGAGTATTTAACCCTCGTCAGTGATCCTCAATCTAAACAACGAAATATGGCCAAAATCTGTGAAAATTATGTCCTAAATATACCATCAGGACAAAACAAGAACCAAAGCAAACAAAAAAATCTCAACGACATGAAAATAAGCGAACTCCCACATAGGAGTGTTCAAGACCAGGTACCCAGGAAGAATCCTCATCTCCTGCTTGCATGCAACACCAGTCGCTTCAATTTGACAGAAATATCACATCCGGTTACTTCCATTTCGGAAGATACAAGTGAAGTCTGTGGTTGGATGTTCAAATGGTATAAGACATTTGAACCATCCAACCAAAGATTGTACTCTATGTCTTCCGAAATGGAAGTAACCGGATGTGACAGTTCTACCGAATTGAAGCGGCGGGTGTTGCATGCAAGCAAGAGATGCTTACTCTTTCTGGGCACCTGGTCTCACTCCAATATCGGGAGTTCGCTTCTTTTAATATGGTGGAGGTTTTTGCTTGTTTGCTTTGGTTCCTGTTTTATCCTGATTTTGTATGCCTTCGGTTTCTGATTTTCTGAATTATCGATTTTGTGCTTTATACAGGGATATGGTCATTATCCATATTTGTCACATTCACCATTCTGAACAATCGGACATCATAGTGTATTACGAGTTCCCCGTGTCGACCGTAGACGACATCAGGCGATCCCAAACGTATCCCTGACTGAGAAGCTTATCTGAAAGACATCTAACTCTTAGAAAAAAAAATCTCTATCTTTGCTACTTGCTCTGGCATAACGTATCAGTTGGGATATGAAAACGCTATATATATAATAAGCATACTATTGACATCGGAGTACATGAAGGAAAACAAATTTGAGAAGATAAATCTATAATCCTTTGTTGCTTTCTTTACAGTTAGTAAACAATCATCTAAAATTGCTATAAATCACTGGTAGAGTAAAATACATATGTATATTGCTAGAGCATATTCAAGAATGTTATATTTTTCTCATCATTATTAGGGAAAAAAACTATCAAATATCTTCATGACGGTGCAGTCGTAACATATTTCCGTAGTCTATAGGTATTTATGTGTATTGCTTCATTATGTAACTAAATGCGTTTCTTATGTAATTAAAGCATTTCATCACAATCTTCGCAAGTAAAGTAATTTTTTTACACTTGAATTTCAAGCAGTTTTATTTCACACCATTTAAATGCATTAGAGCATATTATTTTGAACGAAATTTTTTTTACGTTCGTCGTTTCAAGAGTTCAAATCAATGTCCAAGTATTTTATTCTAAATGTTGAATAAAGTCGTATGTGATTTTTCAGACTCAAATAAAAAAATAACAATGAAAACTCCTTGGAGAGTTCATGGGTTTCTTGTGCAAAGATAGTGAGAGCAAAAAATGAATTGTAAGCAGAATGTAGGACAAATAATCTGCTAGATCGAGACATTTGGATCAAAGATAATTTCCTGGGGACGTTAAATTTAGACTTTAAATGAATTTAAATGATACTATTCAATTTGAAGACGTTTAACATTTAGACCCTCTAATATTTACAGAAAAATCTATATAATCCCATAAACCTTTCTAGATTTTTCAATGGACTTCGAACTTCGGACATCTCACTTCGAAGGGACTGTGTACCATTCATTTTTTTTTTTTTTTTTTTTTTTTTTTTTTTCATTTACACACGGACTATTTATACGTATAAAAAATGATTATAATAGAGCAGAGTTCCTAAAATGCTTATTTGATGTCTCATTAAAATGTATACCACAATTAATACAGCGCTTAAAAATCTTATTTGTTCCGCTTATTGCCCATATAGCATGGCTATTTGTTTTTTATTTCAAGTTTTAACGTGAACTAAATAGTTTATCAACGAAATCTAAAACTCATCAATTTTAACAAGGTTCATAAGTTCATGAACAAAACCATTCTGTGAATAAAATTACGTTACATGTTTAGGTAAATATCAGCTTATTTAAACAGCGTATTTGCCCTTATTATTTCATCATACGAGAGCTTCGTAGAAACGTGCATGTCTGGTCCAAGCTGCTTGACATTCCCCAACCACCATACACGCTGATCCCCATTATTGCCCAATTTTGGGTTTTTTCTAAATCCTTCAACTCTATTAGAATTTTCCTTTCTTCCTTTCTTCTTCAAAAAGAATGAATGTATCGCCTTCTCGCCTTTGAAACTGATTAACTGATAATAGATATTTCTATGATGTTTATTATATTCAGTTTACGTATAACCAAAAATTATTGACGCATGACGATAAAATGAAACTTCCATTTCCCACATACAAAGTAGATTCCAAAATATTTCAATTTTATGAAACGTAAACAAGAATATATGATGTCATCCAACTCCATGGAAACAAAAAGGAAACTAGGTCTCGCCACCTTGTATAGACCTTAAATTCGGATTTTGTACGTTATTCTTTTAAAATTACAAAATTCACAATAAAAATTACAAATTCTTGATAAAATATAACACAGAACTTCCTCTAAGAAAAGAAAATAAGACAAACAGACGGAGACAATAACAGCATCGTTATTTTTAATCATTTAGCGTCTTTATCAATGACAAATATGGATAATGACCATATCCCTGTCTACAGTACAAAATCGATAATTCAGAAAATCAGAAACCGAAGGCATACAAAATCAGGACAAAACAGGAACCAAAGCAAACAAAAACAAAAACCTCCACCATATGAAAAGAAGCGAACTCCCGATATGAGAGTGAGACCAGGTGCCCAGGAAGAGTAAGCATCTCCTGCTTGCATGCAACACCCGTCGCTTCAATTCGGTAGAACTGTCACATCCGGTTACTTCCATTTTGGAAGATATAGAGTACAATCTTTGGTTGGATGGTTCAAATGGTCTATGACAGAATATCATCCACCATTCTGGATAGTGGGACATCATAGTGTATGACGAGTTCCCCATATCGACCGTAGAACTTCCTCAGTGACGATGTTAGTCGGTCACAAACATATCCCTGACTGAGAAGCTTATCTGAAAGACGCCTAGCTCTCAGAACAAAATCCGTATATTTGGTACTTGCTCTGGCATAGCGTATCAACTGAGATATGAAAACGCCATAAGCTGGCGATGAAGGGATGTTGCTACTCAGAAAAGGAAAGTTCGTAATGCTGAAATTGAAGTCGTCACGTTTGTCATAGAGTGAGGTGTTCATGTGACCATCAGTGTCGTAGGACAACATTATGTCCAAATAGGATGCTGAATTATTTGTCTCTGTAGTTTCTTTGACTTCAAGCTCCGAAGGATAGATGCTGCTCAGGTAATCCGCGAATTTTGGATTATTGATGGACAACACATCGTCAATACTGAGGAATAATATGAATCATATGAAATGACAAATATGGATAATGACCATATCCCTGTATACAGCACAAAATCGATAATTCAGAAAATCAGAAACCGAAGGCATACAAAATCAGGACAAAACAGGAACCAAAGCAAACAAACAAAAACCTCCACCACATGAAAAGAAGCGAACTCCCGATATGGGAGTGAGACCAGGTGCCCAGGAAGAGTAAGCATCTCCTGCTTGCTTGCATGAAGACTTAGAGTACAATCTTTGGTTGGATGGTTCAAATGGTCTATGACAAAATATCATCCACCATTCTGGAGATTGGGACATAATAGTGTATGACGAGTTCCCCATATCGACCGTAGAACTTCCTCAGTGACGATGTTAGTCGGTCACAAACATATCCCTGACTGAGAAGCTTATCTGCAAGACGCCTAGCTCTCAGAACAAAATCCGTATATTTGGTACTTGCTCTGGCATAGCGTATTAACTGAGAAATGAATACGCCATAAGCTGGCGATGAAGGGATGTTGCTACTCAGAAAAGGAAAGTTTGTAATGCTGAAATTGAAGTCGTCACGTTTGTCACAGAGTGAGGTGTTCATGTGACCATCAGTGTCGTAGGACAACATTATGTCCAAATAGGATGCTGAATTATTTGTCTCTGTAGTTTCTTTGACTTCAAGCTCCGAAGGATAGATACTGCTCAGGTAATCTACGAATTTTGGATTATTGATGGACAACATATCGTCTATGTATCTGTAAGTGAAGTTGAAGTCAGAAGCTAAGTATCTTTTCCCTTCAGAGACTAAAGATTGAATGAATTCAGCTTCGTACGAGTAAAGGAAAATGTCGGCAAGGAGTGGGGCACAATTGGTCCCCATTGGAATTCCGACAATTTGCTGGAAGACCTTTCCTCCAAACACCACAAAAATGTTGTCGATCAAAAAGTTTAACATCTGAATAATATCTGTTTCAGTGTACTTATATGAGCAATCAATGTGGCATAGAAAAAATGTTTGCGATGTACAGCGTAATCGAGCCTACTCCTTTGAAAAAAACTTCATTATACTATTAACAACGGATATTCTAAGGACATTAACCTCTATGTCCGATACTTGCATAATTTTGGATATTAGTTTTAAAACCCTACTTTTCCTTATACCCATGCATGAAGATCGGTGTCCGTCCTACTCACTCGTTGTCCATCGTGTTTCCATTCCTTGTTTCTTAGTCGTTTTAGTGTAATTGCAGTCTCCGTATGTTCGTGAACAAGGCAATTTAACATGCTCTCCGTTAATTTTTTCTCTTGCCGTTTATTAAAGGAAAGACTGTCTTACTTTTGATATTCATCAATGTATAATTCTGGTTGGTCTAGTGCAAAATCCGTGATTTGCGAAACGATTCTAGCAAAATTTCAGAATTATAACCCATGAAAGTAAGAAAATCATTACTCAGCGCGACACAACACAACATGAAACAGAACGACAATGAATTACACAGCTAAATGTGCTTCATATGAAATTCATGTGAAATTTACATGAACTTTACATAACATTTCACTTCAAATTTATGTGAAACGAGCACGTAATGAAAACATGAATTTATTTACATGAAATTCGTGCGATGTTTCTGACATGAATTTTATGTGAAATTTATTTCAGATGCAGGTCACAAGGGAAAATTCATGTGAATTTCATGTAAAGTAAATATATGTGAAATTCATATAAAATATTTTTCGCATAAATCTTAAAATGTGAAATTTATATGAATTTCACATGAACTTTCATGTGAAACGTACTTGATGTTCATTTCATTTCATTTTAATTCCATGTGAGGCACAATTGACTGTGTAACCGATGGAGAAGTGCAAAACACCCCTAGCTCATCCTTTATCTGCCTCAACAAGAGAAGTTATTGGATATCTAGAACAATAAAAATAAGTTCATCATGAAACAAGTACATGTATACAAACCGAATAACCAAATGAGATCACTTGTTTATTTATTTATTTATTTATTTATTTATTTATTCATTTATTTATCTATTTATCTATCACTCTGTCTATTATTTACGTATTTATCTATCTATTTACGTATTAACGTATACTTTCTTAATTCAATCTTTCAATTGCCAAACTTGTTGTCCAATCCTTTTAACTTATTCATGTAATAAATTGAATAAAAGATATGTTTTATTTATTAATTTATTAATCTCTCAATCAAACTGAATTATTGATAACCAAGGACAAAGCTGGTTTAACCTTTAGCCTAACTTTAATCTCCTGCTAAAGATGGCCGAGACCTAAACCAATCCAAATTTAGATAGAAGGGGTAACAAGTGCATGAACTTTTTCTTTTTTTAAGCAACCACACTTTCTTGTCTAAAGGCTGTATAGAATGTCACATTTGTCTTACTTATTCAGATGTTTCAAAAGGTAAAGACTTCGCCCCATATTCAGAAAAAGGTCATAATTTAAGTTGCTACATCGTGAATAGTGCGCATGCGATTTCCAAATTATGTAACTATGCATGTTGCACATATTGTAATCAAAGTCCTCTTTATAAGAATTGTGACTTATCCAATGGGTCAAACAAAAACCGCGAAAAACTAATGAGGCTCACTAACCGCTGCACATAATTTTACAAACGAACTGTATGATTTGATATAATCTGTTCAGCGGAAATGAAGGAGGAATCAAGGAAGAATCAACTACATTTATTGAGCTTAAGTGACATTGGGTGCAGTGTGTTATTTTACTTTAGTTTCTATTATTTCATCGAAATTTTCCTCATGAAGGCATAGAGGTACATGATTTATACCCTATTTTTTCTTCAGATATTGCAAGCCTTTTAAGTTTCATGCGTTCCTTTTGTTGCTTGTTTCTGGTACTCTACAAAGTGTGATAGTATTATATACATTTAATTTATACACTGAGGATATTAAATAGCTTAAAACATACACTAATCAGTGCCAGGCATTTCAGTCTATATAGACGATGAGACTATGTTAATGAGCGCTTTCAATGAAATTTGGTTTTTTGTAATTTGTTAAATTTTCGACATGAAAAAAACTTTTGAAATAATGTTAATTTTTTCACTCATAATTGATTTTTTACTTTCAAAATGAAATTTGACAACCTCTTGCTTTGTCCTTGAAATTTATTTCAAGTAATGACACTCGGATATGATGTAAAATTACTAGGTATTAAAATCCCACATTATAAATGTCTCGCCCAAAATAAAAGGACTTTTCTTACATAAATAAGGAAGAGAAATTTCAAAAACCTTGACCTGGTAATGGAAAGAACCATTCATGTATTACCTATTGTCACTCACTGCAGAAGGATGCATTCGATTGCACATGCAACTTTATATAAGTTTTGTATGTCATAAAATGCTGATTTAAGCACACCGAAACGTGGATAGTTTTTAAATGCCCTACATTTATTTGACCAACGATCTGTTACCATGCACATGTTTAATAATAAGGGGAAACTAATGGGACATAACTCAAATCTGGTGCACAAAAAAGTAATCAAATGTATGTGATTTTTTTTATTTCATCCTTTAAGACGTTTATACACTTTTAGTTGTCATAAAAATGGTTTACCCTTTATAGCAATAGTTAGCTTTCCTTTGGGTGGCTAAAAAGGGGCGGGGGGTAATAAGGCGGTTGATATTGAAATATATTAATTTTTCTATTTGTTTCTTTCAGTGTTTATTGAGGTTGAATGGAAGAAAATCCAAATAATAAATTTATAGAAAGCGTGAAATTCTGAGCATGATCTTACATTTACCGGTAATCAAAATATCCAGTTAAGAACAAATGTATGCCATCAGCTACATACATCTTTGTTATTAAAAATCAGTGACGGAGAATACACGAAGACATTGCAAGTCATCTGACAATTTTATCAATTAAATTAGCAAACGATATAATCGGCGCAAATCAGCATTTAGATTACCTAGTGAGCGACTGATATTATCATCGCAGAAATAATTGGAATACAAAACACTATGACGTCTCTATATCCACAATGTTGCAAGATACTTAACGTTCCAATCATAAAAAAATCAGTTTTGATATATTCACCGGATTTGACTTTTTCGCCGCACTTAATGTGAGTGTTATTGCTAGAAAGCAGAAGATGCTTACAATGCCCGGGCATCTGATGTGAATACATGTATAATATCCACTGTTCATTCAGATTTTAATTTGCTTACATGCAAAATGTTAAACGTCTTCAAATTCAATAGCATCATTTAAGACCAGATAAATTAACAGCATGGACCAGAAATTCACGTTTCGGGTACTAAACCCTCGTCAGTGATCCTCAGTCTAAACAATGTAATATGGCCAAAAAGTGTGAAAATTATTATGTCCAAAATGTACCAAAAGACGTAGCAGAATGGTTGGGATATGATGCTACAGGACCCACTTTTTAGAAATTTCAAGAAATTTTGTAACAGAAAATTTCAAATACGTTGAAGAAAATAAAATTGAGTTTTTGTTCTGGTTATGTCATAATTGCAACGTACAGTTTCAACAATTATTTAAAACAGAATACATTCCGATTTGCAGATTTCTGACATACATATTTCTTTTGCTACTTACATAAGTAGGTATGCTATTCTTTTTTTTAATTGAAGGCAACCTAAATTTTACGACCTGTTTATCTTGATAAACAGTCCTATATTTCAAATATGTCTTACTTCTTTAGATATGTATTTTAAAAAGATAAAAACATGGATTTAAATTGAGAACATAAAGTCATAATTCTACATTCTATGTACGTAATTTTCAAAATTATGTAAACATGTGTTCACGAAATGGATAGCTCACTTATGGTGTTGATTTGTAAATAGTTCTGGTTTGACATGGGTTAATTTCGTGAATCTCAAAAAGCATGAGTGAGACTGCTATTACTAATATTTACATTGTACTAAATGTTACAAACTCCCTTATTTGCACAATCGCATGTAGCGTCAAGAGCATCTTGAAACGTTGGTAAATCACCCCTACATTTCGCCTAACTGAGTATTTTAGGTTGAAAAAATATTCCCAATTCACTTTTTTCACATACTAGTAAATTTGTATATTTATTTGAAATTTACAGTTAAGGCGAAATGGGAACAAACCGATCGGCCACCGGAATTTTCTAGTTGTCATATAGGAGTTTGACATGTGAAATCTGAGCACAAAATGTCTCTCTGGCGATGTCCCTGCCCAACACTAAGGTATGAATACAGCAATATTTCTTTTCACTCTTGAGTATTTAATAGAGTCATGATGTCGACTCTTCCGTGTTGCTCATATTAGAAAGGAAAGATACATGCATAAGGTTATAAAACTTCAAAAATGTCCCTATGAGCTATGAACTATATACTGTTTATTTCCATTAGATTTTTTGCCTTCGGTTCATACAAAAACTAAGAAGCGTCCTACCTTATGAAATATTTGTATGCACAAAATCGTTTTACGGTTCAGGGTTGAAAAATGAAAAAGACCCTTTCTTTGTAGATTTACCTACAAAAATTTAAGGATACTAGCATTTTTAGTGAGTGCGATGTACATTACTGGTGGACTGTAAGTCCCCGAGGATATCGCTCGCCTAGTTTTAGTGTTTACGCACTGCATTGAAATATATTCTAAATTTCCTGTCATCTAACTAGACCTAAATTTCTGAATCTAAAGGTGTTCTCCCTCATTGCATAGCTCTGTCCTTAGCTGGGTTTCGGCATACTTTTTTTTCGGTCATGTTTAGAACAAAGCTCCTTGCGCCTACCCTCCAACGATCTGGCCATATTTTTCACTTTTACAAACTTCAGTAATCCGTAGCCCTTGAAAATGTCAGAAGAGCAATGATTCAATTATCAATATTGAAAAATATGATCCATTGTAAAAATGTTTGGCACCATATGCAAAAATGTTAAACGTCTTCAAATTAAATAGCATCCTTTAAGGACAGATCAATTTGCAGCATGGACAGATCAATTTGCAGCATGAACAGATCAATTTGCAGCATTTGCAAATGAGATAAAGAAGATCTTGAAGACAATCTCAACAGAATTCAAAATAGAACACCAAATTGAGCATTGGC
The DNA here is from genome assembly GCA_028142955.1 of Pinctada fucata. Taxonomy (NCBI): domain Eukaryota; kingdom Metazoa; phylum Mollusca; class Bivalvia; order Pterioida; family Pteriidae; genus Pinctada; species Pinctada fucata. The sequence goes on along the minus strand of AP027114.1, from coordinate 6,433,747 downwards.
GGACAATAGCAAGCTAGAAGTGGGACAAGGCCCCCGAGAGGAGTAAGCATCCCCTGTTTATACAAGTAACGTCTCATGAGTGATGTTCGAGGTCGGAATAGAGGAAATCCGTTCTCTCACTTCTTAGGAAAAGTACAGTCTTAACTTCTTTAAAACATTTGATGCGCTGATTGGTATACACATTTGAGTATACTGATGAAGTTTTAATAATTTCCGGTGTCATTTGAAGGAAAGGGGATATCATGATTAAATGAGAAAAATTGCATTTTGGATTAAAATATTACAAAGCATTATATTTTCTAATTGTTCTTTCGAAAATCGTCCATTTTCAATGAAGTGATATCCCCTTTCCTGTAATGTTAATTTGTCAACGGATTCAGTGTTATGACAATTGGATATTCATTTCATACACTGGTATTAATGTTTTTTTATCGCATTTTGAATGCGAAGGTTTGTGACGATAACATCGAAATGACGTCATGGTTTGCTCATTGATGAAACTCCCAACGTCCATAATTTCGTAAATCGCCATTATTTCTTCAAATGACACCTGTCATGGATCGAATAGATTACAATAGAATTTTGAAGAACAGAGTGAACATCTCAGAAGTCTTCGCATATGCTGGCGTCACACTGTCCCGATTTAAGCAGCCGATGGCCACACGATAAAGGATTTTTTTCAAATTCGGCTGTGATCGTGATATCATCGGGCTATTCGTAAGGCCATCTTGAACCATCCTATGACCGCCGGCTTGATTTGTCAAACTTAAGGAACAACTTCGGGAGTGCTGTCAAAATCTTTGGCATGCCAAAAAATTCCCGATGGCACTCCCGAAGGACCATCTTCGAAACAGGTTCGTATAATCATCTTGCCCTTCGTAAGACCATCGAGAAGGCATCTTGCATATTCGTAACATCTTCGTTTCTCCTTCGAATTACTATCGGGACTATCGGGGAAATTTTGCCATACGAAGGCATTACGAACGTGTCGAGAACATTCCGATGGAGTTAGGAAGGCTATACGACTTCGTGACAACCTCGCAATTCCATCGAAATGACATCGTAATGTCACCGTACTCTAGTACGATGACGTTAAGATGGGATCCCGATACAAAAGATGACAGACACAAATATTAAATAAAACATGTCAAATACATAATATTCAAAGCCATTTCTAAAGTATTTTTCTAAGTTAATCCAAATTTATCAAAATAAAAACTTTTCTGTCTTCTTCAAATTTGCAAGTTCAATTTGCAAGTTCACAATCAATGCAGTTTAAAGCAAAATGACGTACTTTGATGATGTTACAATAAAGAAAAAGAAGACAACTTTATTGTAAATGCATCAAAGAGAGCATGTGCAGACTCAATATTTTCTATAATTACTGGTAATGCTAGTATCTTGTTGTGACATATATCCTGTTTCATCTTTCCACTCAAAGTCAATAAAACCGTGCAAATAGGGTCTGAAAAATGAGGTGACATGAGTGTCCTCATAAAATTTCAATCTCTTGGGGAAATAAAGCTATATACCCGAGGGTTTAATTCCCAAAATATTTTCAACATTATTTTTTCCGTTTTGCTATAATATGAATTTAAAAGATGACCGTATTTTTAAAATTTACCTCAATGTAACATGTGTTACCTACATATTGCGTCACTATAATGAGTGAAAAATGTTTCCTACTCTGTTATTTCTCCATTATTATAACTGATTCTTCAAATTATAGTGTTATTCTGCAAAATTAATGAATTTGTGTTCATCTTTCTTCATTTTTGCCCGTTTCTGACGAAGAAGAGCTACAGGTACAAAAAAAGCGACCAAATCAAAGAAATGTGCAAACATAATGACCAGGTTTCACTATCAATATCTTTAATTTGTGACAATTTAATATCCGGAAAGCCATTTATATATCTGCTTCATATATGTATGTATGCAAATACACTTGATTTAAGAAATTTTAACAGCTCTCTTTAATTTTTGAAGCATTTTATTGAAGTTAATCAGAAGTAACGTATGTTTCAAATTATCAATTACTGATGACTTTAGTACTCTAGAGTTGCTTGAAGTTAGAATATTTTTTGGCATTTTATCAGCTTTTTCTTAAGATTTTATCCTTTTCAATATTCAAGCACCATATTTTCAACTAAGTATTTATTTTAAGAACTTTTCATCGGTGTGATTTAAACATTAGTAAATACAAATTTAATTTATGAAAGATATTCATTCTAACTTTAATCCAACAAAAACATATGGGACCAAAACCCCAATTTTCCTCGTTTACTAACGAACTTAGATAAGTCTTATCCGTTTTACTGAACTTGAAGTTGGTGATGGACCAAAGAAGTCTCCAAATTAATAAGAAAAACATGGTAACGTATGTTTCCCAAAAGAAGAATAATAATTTTACGTTAATTATACAGTGCAATCATGGATGTATCATCAATTATCAAAGAATTTGAATTCAAACATAACAATTCAAACTGTAATGATAAAAAAGTCACTAAAAGTTAATTTAGAGTGAAATTTCTTACATGTGAGATGTATTTTTTCACATTTTACTTCATTCTCATGCTCATATGTTGCCAAATATTGCATAGAATGAAATTTTCTTACATGCTTATGCTCTAATTGTATGGTTCTAAGTGATTTCTAATAGAATACAGAACTAACAACCGACAGTTCTTCGCACTGATTCGTAAAACGGAAAGAATTGCACATGGTAACATTTGTTACCAATTGTAACGTATGTTACGAACTTAAAATACACAATAATATGTACAACAGAGGAAATTTGAGCTTTTCATGCACAGTTATGTGTTTTGAAAATAGCATTGAACTATTTTATTCTTGTGATACTTAATTTCTGAAATTTTTACATGAAATATCCGACACTTTTTAAAATTGGGTAAAATCTGGGATAAAAGTAATTTCACATTTGTTTCTCCTACGTAGCAGTATCATTTTTGCTTATTATGAAGGAACAACATCTCCCCAAACCATGTGACCTACCATGTGATCACTGATCATCAGAAAAATGATTTTATACCAATGAATTGTAGTGCCAGACAACGTATGTTACATCACGTATGTTAAAAATCAACTTTCATCTCCAGTTTATTTCATAATTTATGATACTTTTCTAGTTGCACTTGATCGAATTTCTTCTTACGTTAGCAAAGAAGGATAAAAAGAGTGTAGGCACCATCTTTCATGTTCATGAGAAATATTATGATAGGTATCGTATGTTACATTCTTAAATGACCAATCAATTTTTTTATGAAAAACTTGACTTTTTTCAAACACACTTCTGTTTAATCAAAAAATTGTTCAATGCATGTTAAATTAGACCTTTTCTCTTTATCATAAAGTCGTTTAACCATTTATAACCATCTTTTTAGCAAGCATAGTATAACTTTATATATTCATTATGTTGAAAAATCGAAAATTGGCGACATTTTTCAATGTGATGGAAATCAAACTAATAAGGTTTAAAAAGAAAATTCATTAATCTGAAAAGATGTAAAACACGTTATCCTAAAATGAGAAAATAAAGTTTTTCTGTGTTGAAAGTGTTTTACTTTGTTTTCAGTGACTTGAATGTAAAATTCTTAAATGGCGACAGTCACGTATGTTACAAAAATGGGGGTTTGAGCTGGTCTGCAGACAGGATGATAGTGACAAATATATTTTTTCTTATATGGCCAATGAGGTCCTATGTACTCCTAAGTCACGACATATAGAAATGCCTTGTATCTGTTGTCTATGAAAAATAAACGACCGGGGACACCATTTGCACGGTTTTATTGACTTTGAGTGTTTCTTACATTGAATCATCACGTCTTCCACTTGTTTCCACCAGTGATGTTTATAAATGAAATTCGTGATATTGGTTGACAATAATACAATGTCAACTGCTACGCAAAGGTCACAGATAACTGAACCCGTTGTCTATTTGTCCGTCTGGTAGTCACACTTTCACATAAAGAACTGTAATGATATGCCTTATAAAATCAAACTTTCAAAGATGGTCAAGCATGATAAGAATCAGCATTCATATATCTTGGCTTACCATGCTACATAGACAGTGCGATTCAGATATTCGATAACATATATTTAAGTTGCTAACTTTTTGGTATTTTTGTATTTTTCTGAGACAGAAATAATAAAAGGCAGAGGAGAAAACCATTAATGCTGTGCTATATACTGATTAAACAAGAATTTTTAAACATCCAAAACGTGATGCATTCCTGGTTATAATCCGATGCATCGCATTCTAGATACGACGTCGTGAATCAATCTAATAGCCTTCCTTAATACATCGTAAGCCTTCGTATGACCTTCGGATATGTTTTAAGATAAAATTCGCCCCGTCGTGTTTTCATCGGGAGCGGTTCGGATACAATCGTGTAGTCATCTTTTAGCATCGTGTAATAATCTCTTAGCATCGTAAAAACATCGGTTGCTGAGCGGGTCTTAACCATATTCGGGAGTAACTTCGCACGAAATTGAACATTTCATATTCGTGTGTCCATCGGATATCAAAATCGGGACAGTATGAAGCCTACAATAACAAAAGTCGAACTGATCTTGATCGTATGTTGAATCACCCAACATGTACATATTATAGATGCAAAATTTTTATTCTTACCATAACGTCCTTTCATGTCGTATGTAAAATCGTGCCCGCTGCGCTTATGTCTGACATGGTGCTTCTCCTCAATTGATTCTTGGGAGAGATCTTGTCCGGAACTAAAATCCAAATATTGTAATAAAAATACTTGACAAATGTAAACCCACGGGGATGTCTTCATCATCAGATGTTCCTGTGTTACTTGCCCCTTGTTTCATTCCTAAAGCCGATCTCATAAGCTTAAGTATGGCGGGAAAATCAATGCCATTTTACACAAAATTACCTGTTTTTCATTCAAGACACTAAACCTTTATACGTCAAGCGTACAGATCAAACGACATTAGAAATTATAATTCAGAATTCATAATATGGCGAGTGCTAGAAGACGCCTATCTTGCCTAGAATTTGAATGATTTTCTCGTGTCCTTGCCGAGGAGGCGTGGTCAGATTATTGTTTTCCCGCCATCAGAACACATGGCGGTCTTTCAACGGGGATTAGGGGTTTGCAGCATAACAAAGTTGTTAATTTCTACTTTACTTAATGTTCAAGGCTGCAATAAAAGTAAATGTTAAAGATCGCCGAGGAAAATAACATTATAAAGAGTGAGAACTGCTCAGCTTTCGAGTGATGATGATGATGATGATGATGATGATGATGATGATGATGATGATGATGATGATGATGATGATGATGATGATGATGATGATGTTTACGGGTTTTACTTGTACCATCTAAAAATTGCTCTGATTTTAGTGCAGTAATGTTGTATGTCCCTATAATGTCCAATCAATGAGTAAGATTTGATCACATGACCATGTAGGTTGCGTGCAGTATTGTTCTATCTCCATTTCTACAAAATGTTCTATTTGGAACCATGTTTAATTTAATGTTAGTTTTCCATTTTTCTGAATAATAAGGCATTCACCCTTCATGCTTTCACAATTTTTGTTATTATCATCATTTTCTGACCATCTATATGTTGAAAGTCGTTAAAAGTTACATGTATCATATTTTCTTTATTTCATTGGATTCCTTTGAGGGGAAAGAAGGAGGGAGGGTATTCTAAACAGATAGCTGCAAGAAATGTATGGGCTCTTTCGTCAGGATTTAACATCGAAAAAGGCAGAGAATAAACAAGAGAATTTCGATATTGGTTAAACAGACGGGGATATTGAAAGAGAAAAGATACAGGTGGGGTGGAAATTGGATGGTGGTGGGGGTGGTGGTGATGTTACACTGCCTTCCGTTCCCTCAAATTTGTTTTATTCTTAATAATTGATGTTACGGATTTGAGAATTATTGTTTTAAATTGTTATTATTAAGGAGCAACGTTAATAAGTAAGATTTTATTCTTTTAATGAAGCCTTTATTGCTTTTGGAAGATTTATGCACTACATGAAAATGTACTTGGATTTAGCCTGAATGTTCTATCTCCGTGTAAAAATTTCATGAGAAATCATGAGAAATACTTAACTGTTTGATATAAAATTGCACATATTAGCTACTTTTCATGTATTATTTTGATATATATTGCTTTATGGCATGGATTATGTCATTAAGATATCAAACAGAGTGGCAAAATTCAAGTCAATTTTCTCGAAAACAGGAAAATGGCAGATAGAACACTCTTGCACTCAATGCGCGATATTAGTCCTAAGGTTCCTTTAGATCTTGCAATATTTTGCGGAATGTAACCTGGAGTCACACACCAAAGGATTTGATTTTTTCCCGACAGTTTTATCGCAGATCTAGAAAGGGGGGTGTTAGAAAGGGTCAAGACACTCCTGAAATATGCAAAAAAAAAAGTTTCTTTTTTTCGTACAATATGACGACTTTGAACCTCCCTCGAAAAATTATGGGCGGCAGAATTCAAACGGGGTAGTACGATTTTAGAAAACGACGCCTCTTGGAAGCCATGACTGTTTCAAGGACTGTGATAACACAGTCAGGCATAAGACATTTCATACGGCACTGCCCTATGGGTACCCAAATCTCTCTCATACGAGTAAAACATCAGTACTTATAAATGCAATCCTGCTGCGTTGTTCAAAGCTAGGTTTCTCTCTCTCTCTCTCTCTCTCTCTCTCTCTCTCTCTCTCTCTCTCTCTCTCTCTCTCTCTCTCACTCTCCCTCTCTCTCTCTCTGTCCGGTCTTCTTCGTATCATCTTCTTCTTGGTCAAATGAAACTTTCTTGTGCATGATGATTGATGTTCTTTTTGAATTTATGTATATTGGGGGTTGGGGTGTTTTATTTTATTTTCGCTTTTGTTTTGTTCTTTTCGGTTGTTCAAGTTTTTTTCCATTTGGGAGGGGGGGGGTTAGTTTGGTCTTTTTTTTTTTTATTTGTTCGGTTTTTTTTTATTTGTTTGTTTGTTTTTTGTTTTTGTTTTTTGTGTTGTGTTGTGTTTTTTTTTTTTTTTTTTTTTTTTTATGTTCTTTTTTTTTTCCTTTTGAGTGTGGAGAGAACATTATCAGAAGAGTTACAGACCTTGGCTGCTGTCAAATGGCAATAGATGTCGCTGCGATGAAGATTAAAATGGCCGATAGTACCTCCGCTGTCGTGCGAAGAAACCGACCAGGGACAAAAGCGGAGGTAAAATGATAATGATTGTCATTAGCACAAAGATTGTTTAATGTCACACGTATACAAAATTTACAGAATGACTGGATCAGACACTCTCCTTTTATGATGAGTTCGGTCGAATTTCCTCTGACTTTGTTTACACTTCTGAAATGGGAGAATCGCGATTTTGTAAACTTTATCTTTTATTATTTTCGATAATATGTACCTCAATTTATGGATCTAGTTTTCTTGTAGACTTTGATATCAGTTTAATACTTGTATATCATGTATATCGATGCTGTAGCGTCAAGAGTAGAGTTTATAAAAGTGCCGCTTTGCCAACGAGCTCCGATGTATATTTCAAATGTATACAATGCCATTATAATATTCTGCTTGCTGTCTATATTGATACAGATTCAATAGCCAGTAGTTGATGATCTCTACTTTCTTTGTAGGAATGGAGCAGCTGGAGTGACGAGACCTATGAGGAAATGGACAGCACATTGGCAGTTCAGCAGGTAAGTTTACGCCCACAGATTTTACACATGGTTTGCACGGGTCTTGAATAGTTATAGTTATATAGAAAACACAAGACTACCCCACCTGGGATGGAACTCGCAACCTTCTGATGTTAAGTCTGACGCTCTACCGAGTGAGCCAAAAAGACGTCCCTACTGGCCCAGTCTAGTACAAGTGCCAGTTTACTACACTACTCTACCCTTTCAATATTGGGCCTCCCTGCCCCTCTTCGACAATCCTCCTACCCACCACCTCTCTGTGGGATTTACGTTGGGCGCCATTGTAGAAAACACGAGACTACCCCCACCTGGGATCGAACTCACAACCTTCTGAATCTGATGTTAAGTCTGACGCTCTACCGATTGAGCCAAAGAGACGTCCCACTGGCCCAGTCTAGTACAAGCGCCAGTTTACTACAGTAAAATTGATACAGTCATGGAATTCATGGTATTTAGTACTTAGCCCTTGATTCTTGAAAAGTCATGGAGTTTCACTATCACCTGGTTTCTTGTCTTCCAGAGGATGTTTATATCCCTGTAAATCTTCTCTATATGATCAATTTACAATGTAAATCATCGCAAAATACAGAAAATCAGAAAAGAAGTGCTATGTTCAATCATGTCAATTGTTTGGTTTTTGCTCATTATCAGTGAAATACTAATTACAAGTGTTGTAGCACCCGGTTGCTTGTCTGTCTACATGGTCTAAGAGTAAGAAGACACGAATAATGTGGTTAGAGTCGTGGGAAAATCATGGAATAGTCAGGGAATTTTAGGATCAAATTTGAGTATGAACCATGTTATAGCTTTTTACAGCTTTATTGTATACTACTTATACCAGTACATACTTTAAATCTCTCAGAGATAGTCATGATAATACTCCACACCAAGTGAGGGTCTATCCTCAGGGGTTTTTTTTCCCTGTTTTGGGGCCGAATTTCGGCCCCTTCCTAATGCCAAATTTCCTCTATTTTTCCCAAAAAATCACTCTTAAATTCCCAAAGAGGAATTATGAAAAAATAACCCGAGAAAGTAAGATTCAATTTCAAAACCTGGAAGTCAGCACAAAATGTCCTATTTCTAAGTGCATCTTTAAGTTTTACATTCATCTCTCGTTCAGTTCAAGCAAATCAATGGATTAGCAGTGTTAATAAATTATACTTTTGGGTATACTGTGGTGAGAATTTGTATGAAAACTTTCCCAATTTCAGCAAAATGGCGCAAATTTTCCCAAATGGGACAGGCACCTTCCCCCCCCCCCCCCCAAAAAAAAAAAAAAAAAAACCCTGATCCTATCATCTTTAGACTTTCCTTTGAAAGTTTGAGGTCAAGGTCACATTATCAGGGTCATAGACATGCCTATACAAATGTACATGCTATACATGTTCCTGCTCTTGAACAATGTACTTAGTATTGCTTGCAACATGTGCAATAGAGGTTGACAAACAGGGATAACTTCTATGGATTTTGTCTTTTACCAAAGTGAAGTCTCTATTTTGAATGAATGAATGATTCAGCCAGTTTTAATTTCAAGGTTCATTAGCCAAGCATCAATAATGTTACAGTTTACAGCACAGTTGTCGAAATAGTCTCAGGGGGGAAAATTCCCACTTGCCCACTCACATTGGTGGCTGAAATTGACCTGTGGGCAACCAAACGTCTTTGACTTGGTTGCCCACATGGAGATCAAGTGACAAAAAATCTTGGTATAAGTTTTGATTTCTGTTCAGTCCCCAGCCAAAATTTCTAAAGGTGTATCACAGGACTCATCCATGGACGGCATTGGACGCGTTTCCAATTTCCTTTTCAAGTCTCTCCCTATATAAATACGCTCCGTATTGAGTAGATTTACTTCACACTTTTCTGACCGCAAGGTAGATTTAAATCCATTTCACATGAGCAGGATGAGGGGCTGACAGTTGGGAGCTTCCAAGAGGCCAAACAATAGGATTAAAGTGATTATCTGATCGATGTTACTGGTATCTGTATGATGATAACGTACCTGTATGATAATAACATGGATATTTTAGATAGAAATAGGGCTGTCACGATTCACCGCAGTTCACGATTCACCGCGGTTCTCGATTCACTGCGGTTCTTGAGGAAGGTTCGATACACGATGCAAGAGGAGACCGTATCATTGATGTACGATTTGTTTTTGGTGTTAAGTTTTATCTTTTAAAAATCAACATGGCGATGCTCGATGCCGAGTCGTCAAAGATAACTTCTGAGTTTTGTACTTTTTTTCTAGTCAATACAATAATTCTCAAAGCATTCAAGTTATGAATGATCTTGATTTGTTGTTGTTTTAATAAAATATCTGATGAATTACAGAAATGCCTTCATATCTACATTAAAATGTTAAAAATGATGTATCGTGATATGAATCGTATCGTGAGTAAATATCGCGATACATATCATATTGTGAGCTTAGCGTATTGTGACAGCTCTAGATAGAAACTGAGGAAGAGCAGATATTTTCTCTTTGCCAGTTTTTTAGATGTCAGAAATTTTACTACTTAGCAATCGGCAACAACTTTTTATCTGTCCCGTTTTCTACAACCTTGACAAGCACGGACCTAGAGAGGGAGGGGGATTAAGACATCCTAGAATTTTCAGAGATAAAATCTTTAGTTTCAATGTTTATTATAGGATGGAGCCCCCCCCCCCCCTTCCCTGGAAAAATCGATTTTGTGTGTGGGCCCCTAAAATTTTATTTGGGCCCCTTGATTTTATAACTTACGGGCCCACATGGCTCCTGGGCATTTTTCACGAATTTTACTCCCTGTAGTCTGAGTCTAACTTAGTTCAGAAGTTCAGACGATCCCCCTCCACTTCTTCCTCCACATTACAAGACCCATATCTCCTAGTATTTTTCCTCCTTGTCCAGTTGTCAACAAACGTCAATCATCATTTTTTTTTTTCTAACTTTTGAAAGAAGGGTGTCAGGGCCCATACGTGTGCCGGTGTGGAAAATAAGCACGTGAACATAGAAATTCTATTTATAGATGCGATCTTCATTATCTTTGAGTAAATAAAACAAAAGGCATTCTGATTGGTTGTAGCTATACGTTTACATGTATTTAATAAAGGGGTTTCCAAATTTTTTTATTGCCAATGAGCCACATACATGTGAACCTTTTGCCTCCACAAATCTGGAGGATTTTCAATTTTCATCTGGAGATTTGGCCTCTCAACTGGAGGTTTTTAATTTTTCATCTGGAGGATTTATCGGTCATCGGCTTACCGTTATTTTAGGTGAAATGAGGGAAAATCTACAAATGAATGTAAATGTATTATGATTTAACATTTGTTTTCTTTCTTTTCATCACTTTCTACTTTGCTGGTATGTTAGGCATGCCTTTTTAGAAAGAGCAACAATTTGTGATGACTAAAAACAAGAATCTTTATCATGTTTATAATATAATTGTTTATCTTTAAAATAGTGAACAAAATCATTGGAGTTTCATACGATAATTAAGTTTCCTCTAATGTCCCAGTGCTTTCTCAATGGGACTATGACCCCTTCCACTTGGACTTCAATGGATTATTCTCAATAACAATGGGCCATCTTTCTTCACAAAAATGATCAATTTTAAAAAGCTTTGCATACAATGTATGTACATGTACCGGTATAATACTTCAGCACATTTTTTTCAGTCGTGAAATTCCCTGGCCATTGCAAATAGTTTTGGTACCGGCACAGAATATTTTTTTAAAATATCACAGAACAGCAAAGACCAAACTTGCAGCCACCTATTCTGCATTTTTCGTGTCCACGTATAGGAAGCCTCATTTTCATCGTCGCTGATATTAGGAAAGGGGGGGGGGGGGGCTCAATACATCAGGACAGCATGGCTGCAATTGATGTTTCTGTATCAATTTGTACCCATTGACTGACCACTTAAAATGACATGATAATTTTACGGACGAATGCATACACAAGAGTGGACGTTGGAGATTTAAATCTCAGGCGCAGAACGAGGATAAAAAGAATGTCGGAGAAAAATCAATATTGTATCATAATAGAAAAGAACCTTTCGGGTGAGCGGATCAACGTGTTACTGCTACTGGTACTAAATCTAATGTTACAACGTGAATTTATACGAGAACAAAACGTTTAGATTTAAAAACCGAAAATGGACACCGTATACTATAGAATAACGTGCACCAGGGCGCAGCGCGTTGCCGATTTAGTTGGCCGTTTTTGATCGGAATGGGACTATGTCGCAAGGCCTTCCCAATCCCTGTCCAACTGATATTTTTTTCCGTTATATTTCCTCTTTCCCTTTTACGAGAATTATTACCAGACGGTGTCCTACAACACACCCTCGACGACATTCTTATGTACTGGGTATTACGTCCCCGGGGGCAGACGAGTACCCATGACGGTGTAGAGAACTCCGCTCTAATTACATTGTTTGTCCAGCAATATACCTGTCACCTGTATAATTAGCACTAATTAATTTGTTTGGAAATCCGATTGTCTGCTCACTACAGACGGTTAATCATATAACGTATTAATACACAACTGGGGATTTTGCATTTCATCTGGAGATATCTGGAGGGTTTTCGTTTTCGCCGGGAGAATTTCGTTTCGTCGGGAGGAATCGGGAGGACTATTTCAGATCGGGAGGATCCTCGTTTCGTCGGGAGATTTCGTCCTCCCGCCGGGAGGTTCACATGTATGGAGCCAGCTAAAAACCGATTTGACTGACCGCCAAAACTACTGGCCACACAGGCCAGTAGGCCGGTATTAATTTTGACCCCTGCTGAAGCATTGCATAACTTTTAAACAGTAAGTGTGATGACTTTTGTACTTTACATACAAAAGAAAACAAGAATATTCCGTGTGACTTTCAGTAGGGGCAGCAAACCTTGCCGTCATGGTAGCAACCCCAGCCGAGCCCGCCGATAGCGGCGAATTCGCCGAAAATCGATACCTCACTTTTTAAAATTAAGATTACAGTAACTTCTACCCAACCAATTTTCATTATTTATGTACCATTTTGAAGCTAATAATCTAAAGTTTCTGAATATGTAATCGTTTTGATATTTTGTTCTGTCTAAATAACGTTTTAGACGAGTTATTTGCAATACACAGCTAAGAATTACGCATCGCCGATTTCGGCGCCTAAAACACTAAGCTCTTGTCACATATGTTACACGTGAAAGGATTTCCGCGGGGTCAAATCTCCATTAATATGCATGAAATTTACAGACCAAACAGGTGAGAAAATTACCTGGATGAAGCCACCTTCAAAATTAAAATATGTTGACCATGACCGGAGCTACAAGCGTGAAAAGTTAATCAACAAGTACGTGAATACTATAAGGTAAGTCAATATTTTGAATACATATTCTTGTAGAGAAAAATCTAAATTTTCTTTTGGTATATATATTAATAATATTTTGTATTATTTAGCACCGCGCAAACGGGAGTCAAAGGTCAAGTTCATTCAAAAACTCGCACGGCGCCTCCACGCACCTGTTTACATTATGTAAACAAACGGCGCCATATTGGATTTTCCGTGCCGGCGCCTTGAATTTGATAAATTACTCAATCGAAAAATCGTTAATAACTCTAATAAAGTAATTAAATGTTATAGACAATGTTAATGAATACATAGTTAATCAAAATATGTATATAGAAAGTAATTATATACAATTAAAACGCCAAACATTGCCGCGGACGCGTCACTGCAGCATTGAAATATGAATGTATTATGTTATTCACAAAATCAAGGGAATAATTTGGGTTTAAGGGGTTTGACTGGAGAGAAACACTGGACTTACGTCCGTATGGGATCCTTTGTCCAATTTTTTTTTAAATTTCGGACTTAGAAAAAAATAACAAGCCGTCTATTTTAATTAACAACCCACTGCCTTATTCCCGTACCCCCTCTCCAACATTCATTTTGTAATATTTATATAGTAGTGGCTGTGGACATTAAATAATTGGGTTTATAGGATGGACTAGAAAGAATCAATGGGACCGAGGAGCCCTGCCCATTTTCTTTAAATTACGGACTTGGAAATTTTCACAACCGGCCTTATTTCCAAACATCCCCCGGTCATTCAGTTAAAATAAATTCAGCAAGAATGATTGATGGACGGACTTACGATCGCAGGGGATTCCCCGACTTAAAAAATTAATAATTTTTTTTTCAATTTCAAAATAAACTTATAAGTTTGAAAGCCTCCTTTGAAAGTTTAACCCGAAACCCCCCCCCCCCCCCTTTTTAATGTTGAGACTTGGATTTTTTTTTTTAATTTAACCCAATCTTAAACTTGCATACATTTAATTTCAGTTGAGTAAATCGACATAGCTATTAAAACATTATAGATAGGGATTATTTTATTTTTCAAATGTAATTGAAAGGGAAACATTGGGCAAACACTTCCATTTTTCTTTTTTTTTCACTTTTTAGGCCTTACTGCCCCCCCCCCCCCCCTCACCCCTACCCCCTCCACTCCCTATTTATGTTATCATGGGTATTTAAGAACTCCATGACTATAGATCTATTATACTAGCAACCTCAAACATATAGTAAAATTGCTTTTACATGTATTAGTTGGGGCTATAATTTGAAACTTTCATTATTCCCTCCCCCCCCCCCCCCCCCCCTGCAAAGAAAGAAAGTTTAGAAAATACCTCCTATGTCTGTTTTTATGAAAGAAAAAAACTTCAAACTTTAAACATATCTATTTTATTCATTTCAGTCTCTCAGGTTTCTCCATCCAAATTCAATTTGTACTGGCAGTGCTTTCAGTGGTATATAAGAGAATGGAGACATATCCTGGGTCATTCTAAATCCTTGAGCCTCTCTGTGAATTTTAAGCTACAGCTGTACAAACGGAAAACATCAGAAATGGACCTATACTTTATGATAGCAGATTTCAAGACATTTTAAAGTACCTTTCTTTACTTCATCCAGATTGTGAACAAATCAATGCAGGGAATTATAGACAAACTTTGTAGCATTGCAAGAGTCAAGAAAACAGAACACTACAGGAATTTATTGATAAGCAATTTGCATTTGAGACTCTATCTTCAAGAAATGATGAGGAAAAAAAATGTTTGGACCCTCTCTCTCTTCCAAGTGTGTACCCATCATCTCCAGTATGCAAAGGCAAGGACTGTGCACTGTTACATGAAGAGACCATGATGGGTGATTCAGTATGGCTTACTCATGACAAGGGAAAGACTAGTGACAAAATTAAGACACTGTGTTGTAACAAACCTTAATATACATGTAATTACACTGCATGTATAGTTGAGCGTCTCAGAATAGTGTTAAAAAGCATAGTAATGTAGATATCTAGAATTATGGTACATGTATTAACTATCTCAGATAATAATTACATGTACACATATCTGTGATATTTATTTAGAATATTATCTGAATCCTGATATTTCAGAAAGCGTAAGAGATATGATTTTCGATAAAATAATTATGAAAATTGATATATTATGTGGTTCTATATGTATTGATTTAACCTATTTCATGCAAATATTTTGGATTGTTTACAGCAACTACTCTATTGAAGGGTATTAAAGAATTTCCATTAACTCTAAAAGAGTTTATATCTAAAAAAAATTGAGTCTTTGAATAAACATACTTTCAATGTCTCAATAAAATGATCAGATGACACTACAATTCAGCAATTTAGTCTTATTTAATGAAGTGATATAGAGAAACAAACATCAGAATTGGAAAGAGAAGAAAATTTCCATTAAGATTGGAAAATTTGGTGTGGTTATCTTGAAAAACAAAAAAAATATGGCAGTTTTTGTGTAAAATCTTGTTTTGACGGTGCCGCGGACAGCATCTCGAAGACTGCGCTTTAGTGCAGGAAAAATTCCCCGAAAGCATCGAAATTTTGGGACTTCAAATTGTCATAACTTTGGTTCTGGTAAAGATATCTGAACAAAGTAAAGTGTTTTGTGTAGGTTTTTCAAAGCTCTATCCAATTAAACTGGTTGTAGAACACTTTGAGAACTTTGAAAATTTCACCTGGGGTTGCTAGATATTTTTTTCCGTTATATTTCCTCTTTCCCTTTTACGAGAATTATTACCAGACGGTGTCCTACAACACACCCTCGACGACATTCTTATGTACTGGGTATTACGTCCCCGGGGGCAGACGAGTACCCATGACGGTGTAGAGAACTCCGCTCTAATTACATTGTTTGTCCAGCAATATACCTGTCACCTGTATAATTAGCACTAATTAATTTGTTTGGAAATCCGATTGTCTGCTCACTACAGACGGTTAATCATATAACGTATTAATACACAACTGGGGATTTTGCATTTCATCTGGAGATATCTGGAGGGTTTTCGTTTTCGCCGGGAGAATTTCGTTTCGTCGGGAGGAATCGGGAGGACTATTTCAGATCGGGAGGATCCTCGTTTCGTCGGGAGATTTCGTCCTCCCGCCGGGAGGTTCACATGTATGGAGCCAGCTAAAAACCGATTTGACTGACCGCCAAAACTACTGGCCACACAGGCCAGTAGGCCGGTATTAATTTTGACCCCTGCTGAAGCATTGCATAACTTTTAAACAGTAAGTGTGATGACTTTTGTACTTTACATACAAAAGAAAACAAGAATATTCCGTGTGACTTTCAGTAGGGGCAGCAAACCTTGCCGTCATGGTCCTGCATCCTCTTTGTCTACACACAAAAAGAAGCTGCTAGTGTGAACATAAAGTTATGCATAATTATGTGCACCAATTGTTTTTGGTCAGGGTACTAATTGTGTTTTAAAATATTTTGGCGTAGTTGGCACTGTGAAAGGAACGCTAATATTCAAGACTACAGTAGATATTATGCTAAATTCTTCATCTGTAATGCATTCATTATCATGATTGTGATAGAAAATAAATAAAGCCTGTCTTTGTGAAACACGAATGCCCCCGGTGGCATCTTTGTTAGTATAAACTTCATTTCCTCTTAAGTATGTGAAAGGTCAAGGTCAACAATTTTGGTATCGATGGAAAGGTCTTGTCACAAGGAATACACATGTGAAATATGAGAGCCCTATCACTTACCATTCAAAAGTTATGCCCAATGTTAAAGTTTTTGAAAAGTAGGTCAAAGGTCAAGGTCAAGGTCACGAGGTCAACAATTTTGGTATCAATGGAAAGGTCTTGTCACAAGGAATACACATGTGGAATATGAAAGCCCTATCACTTACCATTCAAAAGTTATGCCCAATGTTAAAGTTTTTGAAAAGTAGGTCAAAGGTCAAGGTCAAGATCAAAAGGTCAAAAATTTTGGTATCAATGGAAAGGTCTTGTCACAAGGAATACACATGTGAAATATGAAAGCTCTATCACCTTCCATTCAAAAGTTATGCCCAATGTTAAAGTTTTTTCGGACAAACAGACGGACAGGCCAGAAACTATATGCCCCCGAATCTGTGATTCCGGGGGCATAATTAAGTGTGCTTACTCATGATAACTGTAGTCTACTAGTACATGTTTTTTTTAATTTGCCAAATTCTGCCCTGTTTGTGCAAAACTTTTGTTGCACTATAAAATAAAATTATAAACACATTGCTTGGCATATTTTTAAATTCTGTAATGGAAAAATGAAAAAAACATGAAAAAGTTTGACTGTTGTTAGTATACCAT
This sequence comes from Pinctada fucata, assembly GCA_028142955.1. Lineage (NCBI taxonomy): Eukaryota > Metazoa > Mollusca > Bivalvia > Pterioida > Pteriidae > Pinctada > Pinctada fucata. The sequence goes on along the minus strand of AP027114.1, from coordinate 6,416,390 downwards.
GCATGTAGATGTACTATCCATAAAAGTATGTAATATCAAATTTCATTGGTCACAGTATATTCAACAAGCTATTAGGAAGGATTTTTCAAACGTAGAGGAAATTCTAACCCCGCCCGATGGAGTGGATGAAGGCGTGTGGAAGTATGAACATTTAAGGTAAGTTGGGGCTGAACTATGATCATGATGATAAGATAGAGACTTGTAGGTCAAACTGAAAATTTGTTTGTTTCAAGAATTAATTTGACCTGCTTCTCTGCTTGATTAAGAAAAAATTATTTTATATAAATTTGAATGTTGGGCTCAGAAGAAATTGCCTCATATGCTAACTTTTAACTTGTCAAGAGATACGTTTGGGGTTAAATTCATGAAATATTTTTTTGTTTATTAAAAGAACTTCATACCGTCCAAGGTGGAGGTGCTCTGATAACCTTGGCCCTTATTTTTTATCAAAGATAAACCATTTGTGAATTTCCATCTTGTTTCCCAGTGCTTCAAGCATCTTGACATGATACTGACAATGACAACTCAGTAGTAAACTAGTAGGACTAGTAAATGAAGATGTTAATTTTAAAGTAAATTACATACAATTTTCTCTTATCAACTATACAGGCTTTCTACTGTTCCTACTTTTTCCTACTATTTCCTACTTTTCCTACTTTTTTATTTTGATCCTATTTTTTCCTACTTTTTCTTCAAAACCTCCTACTATTCCTACTTTTTCATCTCAAAAGTAAAAAAATTACTTGCTTCACTTATCATCGACATCGGATTCAATATTTTTGAAAATTTCAGGCTCGCTTCGCTCGCCCATCCTCTATATTTTACATGAAAAATCAATCTGCCTTTATTTCTCTCTGTGATTTCCTCAAAGATGAACATTACCAGTATACAATCATTGCTTACTTTGATTTGTGTGTCATACTTACTGAAAATTGTCACTAAAAGTGATAGAAAATTTCCTACTTTTCCCCTGTTAAATCCTACTTTTTCCTATTTTTCTCCTACTTTTTTTCATTGACTACTCCTACTTTTTTCCTACTTTTTCATCAAGGTAGAGTAGAAAGCCTGACTTTATATATTAACATAAACATTCAGTTTCTACATGTTTTCTTGCAGGCAATTCTGTATGGAATTGAATGGAATTTGTGTCAAATTACAGGTAAAAAAAAAATACTGATACGATGATATGGATTATACTTTTAACTATTTCAACATGTTCAAAGTAAATTCAAATGACCTTTTAATTGTAAGTTTTCAATTTCTTGGTTACCTGAATAGAAACAATCAGATGACTTGAAATTTCAAACTCTGAAGACTTCTCACTATAAATGACTATTCATGCTCAGGAGTTTACTTTATAACTTTATTGAATCTTGTTTTACTAATTTCTTTATACATGTAGTAAATAATACAACCTCATAATGTAAATTCAGTCAGTGAAAAGTGAAGAAACATAGAATTTTTGGGTTTAATTTGATTATTATTTAGATACAGTGACTTTCTATGCGACCCAGATATATACTACATGTACCAGTATCATACACAGCACTGCGTACCTTTACGATTTGGCGTAATTTTTACGGATTTTTACCTAAAATTATTATTATTTGGTAAGAAACAGGTAGACAGGTATGCATACATTATAATACTGAGTTATGTCCTTATAGAATGAGTGCAATCCAGAGCAGTGTACACAGATGACTGCTACAGAACAGTGGATCTTTCTATGTGCAGCTCACAAAACTCCTAAAGAGGTAGGATTATTTTACATCAAACTTGGTTTGTCACATGCAGCTAGAGCTGCAAATTAACTATTATTAAACTATTGAAGGATCGTTTTACTTTCTGACTTTGTGACTCGGGATTTGGGTGGAAGGTAAGAATCAATATATTTGGTGCTTCACCATGAATCATTGCGGCTCTATCTGCAATCATGTGAGATAAAATGATCGCTTGATCCAATATTCTTTCATCTGGTAGTAATAATTTTACATATATTGCCTGAACTTGCTTGACATGCATTATATACTTTCATCAGACTTGCAGATTGAGACTGATGGAACTAAGCACCCAGGATCATTAAGATTTTTCTGTCGCCTGCGAATCATAGCGACACTTAGGGATCATTTTGTCCGTTGTCTGTCGCTCTGTCTGTCACACTTTGATGTCAAACCCTATATAAAAGTGATTCCTAAGTGTTGCTATGTTTCGCAGGCGACACATGCATTCCTTGGAAGGATTTTGTTTAATATATAGAGAATAAGTGTCTTAATTTGTGTTTTGTAACGGGTATGCAACACACAGCAAGAAGTGCATTTATCGTACATGTAATGCGCGTTAGCGCATTTCATGCGATAAATGCACTTGCTGTGTGTTGCATAACCGTAACAAAACACAAATTATGACATTTATTCTATATATATGTACCACAGTTTTCTGTTTCATTCTCGTTTTCTGAAATAGCGTTTTTCTAGGTAACAAGGTGACGTTAATTTCATGTCACTGCGGGTTCAGTTTGCAGGTTGGAACAGCCGTCGCTGCATTATTCTTTAGATCTTATACAATGTGACGTCACGAGCATTTTCCATGCGAAATACAAGCACGTTCCTTTCAATAGTTTCATCTCAGGGAATTACATTGGTTGTGCATATATACAGACATGTACATAATTAGGATTGTATAACTAACTTTTTTCCCAACTTTTTCAGTGTCCTGCTATAGACTACACACGACACACACTAGATGGTGCAGCTTGTCTACTGAATAGCAATAAATATTTTCCAAGCAGGTATATTTTATTCACTCCTACTTATACTTGTATATCTTGGGATTTGATACTATGAGATTTTCCTCCTTCCATGTTGCAAAGAGTACTGTATGTATTTGGTCTTTTCGTTCCCTTCTCATTTGGGACGGTATCTGAGGTAAGCTAATTGTGATGTCACCAAATTCTATGAGAACAAGCATAAAATTCAGGGAAAACATGCTTCAAATACAACGTTTATATAGGGATTTCGTTACGTCATAATGCGTTTACGCCAGATACCATCCTAAGTGGGAAGTAACTCTGTATACCGAAAAGACAGGATACTTGTTGTAGCAGGATGCTAATTAAGGTTTGTTAAGACTGTTCTGATTTATAATTACGCTAAATTTTGTTAGCCTTGTCAGCGCCTTGGTCTAGTGATTAGGGTTACGGGTCAGTGATCGAAAAGTAGCTGGTTCAAGCCTCACTTGGACTGCGAGTAGGCCTACATATACTCCTCTATGTTCTGTGTTTATATACAAAAATGTCCTGGTCTGTGTCTTGTTTACATGTCTGTGGTGTTTAAGAAAATAGAAAAAATAATAATAAATCATGTAAGTCTTTTGGGTTATAATGGAAAATAAGTCAAGTATTACTAAATACATGTGTTTGTTTATTTGCTTATTTTTGCCTTGGCTCTGCTAAAATGTGGCTATAGTATGCAATATAACTGTGTGTTACTTCTGTAACTTTAATTTCCTTTCTAGAATGTACAAATAATGAAATTTACTTTTTAGATGGAATTCCTTAAAAGTCAGTTCCACATAATTGACGTTGGTGTATTTTGTTTATTCCAGAGTTTGTATAAAAGAATCTTCTGTCAACAAATTAGGATCTGTATGTAGGCGGGTGTACAGAATATTCTCCCATGCATACTTTCATCATAGAGCCCTGTTTGATGAGTATGAGGTAGTACTTTGTTTGTATTTGACATTTCTAACTTGCTAAATTTCGATTTTTCTGCTTATTCTTAACTATCTAGGCCTAGCAGGGCTGTCACAAGGTGTTTTGAGAATAGGGCAGGGCCTTTCAAATTCGGAAAAACAGCGGCATTTTAAGCAGAATTGGGAATTTTGAATATGACAACAATAGGGAATTTTGAATATTACACTTGGAATGATATACCAAGAATTACCCTAAATATAAACATAATAAACGCAAGATTCTCATAAGATAGAAGGTTGAATACATATATCAAACAAAGACTACAGAGAATTTGGAATTTTTAGGGTATAAATTGGGAAAAAGGTACTATTTTGCATTACGAAAGGGGACTATCGATTAATACTATGAATAATTACTATATTTTCTATTACTTTTGTTTGAAGATTAATACATGTACTTGCCTTGTACATGTTATAGTTATATAGAAAAAAAATGACAAAAAACGACTCTAAAGGCAATGACAGTTCATGAAATATTTGTTCATTTTTCTTCCATGTTTATGAAAACCATACATGTACAGTAATTAGGTTTTATTCAGTCTTTACGAAAATTTGCTAGCCCGATGCACAAGGCTTGTAGAAACTTTGCTGGACTAGTAGAATTTCACTAATAAACTATACAAATATCTGGTAAAAATTGTCTTCAGGCTAGTAGTTGAAAAAAGTTTTAGTAAAGACTGTTGATTCACAGCCATTGCAAAAATGTGTAAAAATATAACTTGAATATTTTTTTTCCAGAATGAGACGTGTTTATGTAAAAGATTCACGGTATTTGTGACAAAATATAACTTGATGTCAAAGGACAATCTCATAGTGCCAATCTTAGAGGACAGTAACACCATTGACGGAGAAAGCGAGGCATAACGTACATACAACGTAGGATGTTTTAACTAGGTTTATATGTCATATTAACATGGTTTACAGTATAATATATAACAGCTAGGATGTTAAACGTGCAAGACTTAGACGTACATTGTCCTATTTATACTCAACGTTTGCTGCATTTTCCGTGCACGTGGACTTGTGTCTATATGGAATTTATAGGATATAAGTGTAGTGTTGGGAAATACATGTAAAATTTTGCTGTATCGTTTAGCTGCGACTGAGTGACATGTTACATATATTACTCAGAAACTGAGTCATTCATTATTTTTGAAAAAAGGAATGGTGTAAAAAAACTGGAAATAGAGAACCGCCCATGGATGTGTTTACTCTACATTTATTCCTATAATAGATCATTTATTATATCTTGATGCAGTGATATACATGTAATTGGATCAAACAAAGACAAAAATTAAGAAATTTTTAAGAGTAAACGTGAATGTGTGTGTTATATGTGCTATCTGTCATACCTTAGACTTTGTTCACCTGCAAGCAAAAATTAGACTCAGGGTTGAAATAAACTTTTCCAATTTCAGTTCCGTTTTGTACATGTAGGTCTTTCAACATCTGGAACGCCTTTAAAGTAGTTCTGTACTATGGCATAGCTTTAACTTCTACTTTATGTGTATAGCATGTACAAGTCCCAGAAATTCCTTCTTTCAGAATATTGATAAGTACACATATAATGTAGATACAGGAGAAACTTGATTAATAAACAAAAATGTGCTTACATCAGTGTGTATTATCTTGATCAGCATGATGTCGTTGAGGTACAGGCAATACTTCTCACTCTCCATCATTCATATAAAAACCATCATGTTAGGATTCAATCTGCTGAGCTTACCTTACATATCAAAATTGAAATAGTAGGTAATTGTAACGATTATTTCAAAATCAAAATTCCTCTCTCTCTGTAGAAGCATAATAACTCTATATGATATTATGTTAGTGATATATATAGCCATCCTCTTTCTCAAGTACATGTTGGTCACTTTCTACAATGTTACACGACTCAAAACAATTCCATCTTTGGCTGTTTCTATACTACATAATAGTATTTATTCACAAATGCCCTTAAAAAATCAGTATCAATAGGCTTCAGCTATTAAATTTAGTAACATAATACATGTTGCATGTTAGCTATAATTTAATGTTTAGAAATTTCGTAAATGACTCAATTATTCAACGTTATTCTTGGAAAAATGAAAAAAAAAATTGTTTAAGGGATAGATGGATTTAGGTAAGAAGTCCAATTTCTTGAGATGTGGAGTTAAGAGTCTACATCTCTCTTGTCGTCTTTCATCTTCCTTAACATTTGAGTTTGTCCCGCATGTCAGATTGTCTATAATTATTATCAAAGCCTGTATTATTTATGGAATTATATAAACTGAACTTGTGCATAGATTATATTAAATATATAAACATGTATACATTGTAATAGTAGTTTAAAGTTTGACTGGTGTTAAATTATTCACTACCACTGGTACGTGTACAGTATACATTTAGAATTATTGCAATTTTTCTACTGGAAAAAAGTGGGAAAAATTTAAGTACAATTTAGGTAACAGTACTAAAGTTTAATAGTGAATTGAACCTGGTCCATATATCGTGTTTTTCACTATGTATATGTACACATATGAAAGTACACTATTAAGACAAACATATACATGATGTAGTTCTCATTATGTGTTACCTGCCGAAAGAGCTCACAACCAATGAAATGCCATTGTTGTATCAAAGCTTGGATGATTGTGACATAAAGGCCGACATTGGCAACCACCTGGTCATTAATATGCATACCAGGCCCTGAGTGACAAATGCTTGGTAGGCATGACATACCTTCTTTGAAGATAGCCTGTGCATTCAACTAAGTTGCAAGCGCTTTGTTACATCAAATACATACGGACAGGTTATCTTTTATAATGCTAATGAGTTACCCAAGTTTCATCTGTATTAAGCTGTCAATCAACAATTGATAGGGGTAAAAGGATTAAATCGAACCAATCAGATATTTTAGAGATGTTAACCCTACTGCGGTCAGTGAAGAAATGACAGAAAATTTATCTGTTTTCGGTGAACTGTGATCAATTACATAACATTTGTTTCTCAACTAATTTACATTAATAATATTAATATTGATCTATGTAAAGATTTGAACATTTTAATGAGCATTTACATTTTGACGTTTTGCTCTTTTTGTAAGAGAAAAAAATAGAGTTCATTTTTACTTGATACAATCTACTATTTATGATAACTATGTATGACATTTATCTCTATTTAATTGTTAGTTACGGTTGAATTAATGTACATGTACTACTTTAAATCCACACATAAATGTACATGTGTCATAAAGAACATACATGTACTGTATATGGTGCAAGGGCTAATGAACAAATATAGTCATTATTACTTAAACAGTTGTTTTTGATGTAGCTAATGATTGTCTGTGTTGAATTTATTATAACTATTCTTCTATCTAAGGTACTTTCATAAATGAGAAAAAAATGCATTAATTTGAAAAAAGAACTCAGTTATTTTGCTTTTAAGAAGAAGGTGAATTTGACAAAAGCTTTTTTACTGAATGTCATGTTTACTGTCAAAAGACATCAAGTGTGAACGAGGGTAGATGGTACGTTTTAATCTGTAGTTGTATGCTTCATTTCATAAGTACCTTCTGGCCATTACTATTTGCTCATTACTATAATTGCTTTGGTAAATTTGACAAAATTAGCTGGTTTAGTAAAAGCAATTCATCAGTTTTTTGCACATTTGTACAATTTCTGATTTTTAAAAAAAATCTTAAAAAGTTTTATAATTTAGATGTAGATGTACCTTATAGATGGTCCTAGTACAAAACTGCACTGGCAATTCTGATTTCATCAACAGTAAAAATATCAGATGAAGTTGTTAGTAGCATAAATTATTTAATCAACTGTGATAGTGGCTGTTCTCACTTGCTGTTTTTTGACAATTTAATTCATATGTTTATACTTCAAAGTACAAACACCTTGATGTTTGATTTTTCTTAAATGATTAAGGGGATACCTTATTTTCACTTTCATAAAATGTTCACGTTGATTCATACCAGGTGATCATGCAGTTTCCTGTTTTATAATTGTTACCTGTAATTAGCGCTCCTGTACAGGTAAGTTACGTAAGACACAAAGTTGAACAATTAATTATTATAACAGTTACTTATATGTATTATAATGTACATAATTTAACTTTATTTAAGTTCAGATGTACATTAATAGAATTTTGTACAATCCAATAAAAAATTGACATAAAATCGTGTTATTTCTTTATTTTCATCACGCTTTCCATTTGCTTGATGGCACCATCAAGCAACAGGGAAGTGCAGTAAATACTTTTATCATGTTCTATTCCCACTCTCATTGGCTGAGCAATGTCATGTGACGAGTCATTATCACATCATATTGACCTGTGAGGGACGATTTCATTTTAAATTTAAAAATAACACTACCACGAAAACTCTTGATTCCGGTTTACCGTGGAATATCGAAAATGCGCGAAATTAATAATCTGTGACGTCAATAACGTCTGTTCATGATAAAACACCAAGGAGACTGACCCTGTGCTGTAAAATTACTTCATTTTGAACCAATCTAAGAATTACGACGGATTTTGACACTGGAATCATCTTCTGTCATTTGATTCATTGCTAAATTGCGTTCAGAATAATTCAGCAAACAATTATGCTTACATCAAGTCTTGAAATATTTTTTGAAAGAGAAACCGATGTCAGCCAATTTCGAAAAGGTTCCTTTATAAATACTGATTAAGTCCGCTATATAATAATATGATTGTGGACATATTCACCTCGGAAAAAGTCCATAATTATATAGTAATCATATGTGCATTTGCAAAGGTTTCATATACCATAGGGGTAAGCTTATCTGACATCTGTCAATCCCTCTTATCCTTTGAATGGTAGTCCCACTTTCTCATAAACATGATAAATGGCTATGACTTAATCGTCCATCGATCGAACTTGCACGGATGGTCAAACATGATCAGACTCGACACCCTATGAGGCTGAAGGTCGGCGTAAAGGTCAAGCAAACAACAGACAGCGAACTTAATCTTCAGCAGTCTCCTTGGCCGGAAATGGATTTCCGAAGCAACTGTGAACTTTCACATTTACTGCTGTAACAGTACAGGAGTCGGATACATGTACTCGAGGTCATGTTTGCCAAGGTCATCTACCAAGTTTGTCAATATGACCAAGTTGTGTTGTTCTGTTCAATAAGTAGAACAATGATCTGATTAGCTGATGCATTGCTGACTTCCAAGTATATCAAGATAGTCTTCAATCTCTGTTATCATTAATTCTGTATGCTGCAAAACTGTCTTCTTATGTAGACGAACATCACTGCCATATGTCAAAGGTTAACAATTTAACATAAGGAAGACAATACCGCTCATTGGTAAATATTGACAAGGTCAAAGATAAAAGAGAGTAATCGAGGTCATACCTGTCAACTCTCCCCCCTTTTTAGCTCTACTGGTCTCAGACCAGTCGAGCTTATGCGATCACCCTTTGTCCGGCGTCCGTCCGTCTGTCCGTCTGTCTGTCTGTCCGTCTGTCCGTAAACAATTCTTGTCCGGACAACTCCTCTGAAACTGTAAGAGATAGAAAGTTAATTCTTTTTGCATTTTACTTGGACCATGGTCTAGTTGTGCACCTGACATTTAATTTCAGTCCCTGACCCCCAGGGTCTTGGAAAATGGGTGTGGTCATTAAATTCTATGTAATCTTGTCCGGACAACTCCTCTGAAACTGTTAGAGATAGAAAGTTAATTCTTTTTGCATTTTACTTAGTCCATGGTCTAGTTGTGCACCTGACATTTAGTTTCAGACCCTGACCCCCAGGGTCTTATAAAATGGGCGTGGTCATTAAATTCTATGTAATCTTGTGCTCGCAACTCCTCTGACACTATAAATGATGGAGACTTAATTCTTTTTGCAATATGATGGGTCTGTGGTCTTGTTGTGCACCTGATATTTTGTTTGAGCCCCTGACCCCCAGGGTCTTAGAAAATGGGTGTGGTCATTTTTTCCTATATAACTCTATGTAATCTTGTGCTCGCAACTCCTCTGACACTATAAATGATGGAGACTTAATTCTTTTTGCAATATGATGGGTCTGTAGTCTAGTTGTGCACCTGATATTTTGTTTGAGCCCCTGACCCCCAGGGTCTTAGAAATGGGTGTGGTCATTTTCTCCAATATAACTATGTAATCTTGTGTTCGCAACTCCTCTGACTTTATAAATGATGGAGACTTAATTCTTTTTGCAATATGATGGGTCTGTAGTCTAATTGTGCACCTGATATTTTGTTTGAGCCCCTGACCCCCAGGGTCTTAGAAATGGGTGTGGTCATTTTCTCCTATATACATGTAACTCTATATAATCTGTGCTCGCAACTCCTCTGACAATATAAATGATGGAGACTTAATTCTTTTTGCAGTATGATGGGTCTGTGATCTTGTTGTGCACCTGATATTTTGTTTGAGCCCCTGACCCCCAGGGTCTTAGAAAATTGGTGTGGTCATTTTTTCCTATATAACTCTATGTAATCTTGTGCTCGCAACTCCTCTGACACTATAAATGATGGAGACTTAATTCTTTTTGCAATATGATGGGTCTGTAGTCTAACTGTGCACCTGATATTTTGTTTGAGCCCCTGACCCCCAGGGTCTTAGAAATGGGTGTGGTCATTTTCTCCTATATAACTCTATGTAACCTTGTGTTCGCAACACCTCTGACACTATAAATGATGGAGACTTGAATCTTTTTGCAATATGATGGGTCTGTGGTCTTGTTGTGCACCTGATATTTTGTTTGAGCCCCTGACCCCCAGGGTCTTAGAAATGGGTGTGGTCATTTTCTCCAATATAACTCTATGTAATCTTGTGTTCGCAACTCCTCTGACTTTATAAATGATGGAGACTTAATTCTTTTTGCAATATGATGGGTCTGTAGTCTAATTGTGCACCTGATATTTTGTTTGAGCCCCTGACCCCCAGGGTCTTAGAAATGGGTGTGGTCATTTTCTCCTATATAACTCTATATAATCTGTGCTTGCATCTCCTCTGACAATATAAATGATGGAGACTTAATTCTTTTTGCAGTATGATGGGTCTGTGATCTTGTTGTGCACCTGATATGTTATTTGAGCCCCTGACCCCCAGGGTCTTAGAAATGGGTGTGGTCATTTTCTCCTATACAACTCTGTAATCTTGTGCTCGCAACTCCTCTGACACTATAAATGATGGAGACTTAATTCTTTTTGCAATGTGATGGGTCTGTGGTCTGGTTGTGCTGATATTTTGTTTGAGCCCCTGACCCCCAGGGTCATAGAAATGGGTGTGGTCATTTTCTCCTATATGTAATCTTGTGCTCTCAACTCCTCTGACTAAATTCTTATTGCAATATTATGGGTCTCTGGTCTAGTTGTGCACCTGTTATTATGTTTTAGCCCCTGACCCTTAGGGTCTCAGAAATGGGTGTGGTCATTTTTTCCTATATAAGTAAATGTAATCTTGTGCTTGCAACTCCTCTGACACTATAAATGATGTAGAATTAATTCTTTTTGCAATGATTGGTCTGTGGCATAGATGTGCACCTGATATTTTGTTTTAGCCTTATACCCCCAGGGTCTTTGAAAATGGGTGTGGTAATTTTTCCTATATAGTTGTGCTCTCTTCTCGTTTAAAGCTATTTATGATGGGGAGTTAATTCTTTATCCAAGTCTTGATGTGTCATTGGTAGTTCATTTGAGCTAGCAGTCCTTGGCCCCTAGGATCTTGGAAAATGGGTGTGACATTCTTTATAGAAATACTTTATCTCGGATATTATGAATTATATGAGTGCTATTATAGTTGCAGTATAATGGGTATGTAGTTTTGTCATGCTACTTATAATTTGTTAGAGTGCCTGCTCCCTATGGTCTTGGTTTAAAAAAAAAAAAGAAAGGAAATTGATGTTTTAGAAAAAACAACCAGGAGAGCTACAGTCTCGTCAGAGACTTCTGGTTTTTGGAGGGATACTCCCTCTTTTTGACCTCATCTCCTTCCTCGGCATTCCTCCCCTCCCATGAGACCAAATATCCTTCTTTTTGGCCCAATCACCCTCTTTTGGCATATTTACCAAAGAATAATAACTCTACATAGTGACATTTAGATTATTTCATGACAAAATGCAAGAAAAAATTATACAATGCAATGAATTATTGATACATGTTTTATTGTTTATAAATATTTATGCATTGTGCAAAATGATTGAATGAATTAATTTGAAAAAAAGGTATTGTGCGAAATGTTGCGATTCATTGAAAATGTAGAAAAATGGGTATACACGCTATCTCCCTCTTTTTCAAGATCTCCCTCTTTTTAAGATTTCATTTAACAGGTATGTTTGACTTGCTTCCATTAGAGTTGGCACCGACCAGATTTTGCAGTAGCTTATAGAGCGATTCAGAATTCTAAAGACAATTGTCGCTTTATCATAGTATTTACAAATTTTGCAAAGCATATACAAAAATGCATTAAATATGAAAAGCTTCAAGTCTTAAAGGAATGCCTATAGAACATTACACGCCAACTTTAACTGCTTTTGTACTGGACATAACAAACACTTGCTTGGCATACCCTTCACCCCTCAATTCATGCAGAGCATGCAGGTGATACATGGACATCATATATATTGTATACAGGTTAATTTTATAATGCCAAGAAATGCTTGCACTTTGTAAATAATTGATGGAATAAAGCTGATATTTTCATTGCGCGTATTCTTTTTTTTTTTTTTTTTTTTTTTTTGTTGTTTTTTTTTGGGGGGGGTGTTTTTTGTTTTTGTTGTTGTTGTCGTTTTGCTTTTCTTCTTTTGTTAGAGATTGTAAATAAATATTCTGACCTAGAGTTACTGGAAAATAAATAATCCGGCCGGCTCTGCGTTAAAAATAAAACGGAAAAATTTGCTTCCACTCCCCCCCCCCTCTCTCCCGGATCAAATGGACGTCCCATTATAGAATTGCACAATTGCACTCAGAAGTGCTACATATATACAATGAAATTTTCGAATTCCCTATTCTTTGCAAATTTAATCCAATTGATTTTCTTTTATCTGTCCATTTTCCTTGGTCCGCCTGTTAACCCTAATCCGACCTTTCTACTCCCTCATTTTAACGTCCAAAAAGCAAGCATGCTGTTTGATCGAAAGGTGCATGGCTAATGCATAGCTTAAATCCTTTGACTTTCTAAACAATAGCTGTTAAAAGATGACAAATAGGTAAATCGTAAGTCTGAATCCCTTGGCAGAAAAAAAGAAGACTAAAATGTTTACCTTCAAGTTTATGATCCGGAGCATGTCATATCCTTTGAAGCGTACGTTGCATAAACTCATTGTCCCGTCATGGCATAAATATATTGACCTGTATATTGTCAAATAACTGCTAAATATATTCTTCTATCTTTCCAACTTCTAAATATAGAAAGTTACATAAAATGTTGACAGGCAATTTCTTACATTATGTAGTTACCGACTCATGTAGACTCCCATACAGAAGACTGATTACGTAAATTGGAGTTACCTGTATAACTTACTCTTAAGGTCGTTTTATAAGCCCTGAACTCAATATCTTAAGAAAAGCAAAAATAACATGATTATATATATGCACACAGCCCTAATAACAAATTTCATTTCATAGATTTCTGCTGATCAAACTTTCGGTCCCTTTTGGAGTTTAAATAAGTAAAGTCTTTCTGCATTTCCTGTGCAGTATGGAGTTACTATGTAAACTTTTCCTTATTTCACTATTTTCATCTGTAATTTGTAAGTTTGACCACAAGGTCCAGCCTAAATGCGCTCCCGTAGACAAGGAGTGCGAGTATGAATTCGAGGTTAGCTACATGGAAACAATGGTGTCTTACTTGGAGAAATTCAGACGAGCGGCACCCGTGGTTTACAGAGACAAAATGTTCTATAGGAGGAACTCTTTCTCCTGTGAAGTACTGACTAGGATGACCAAAGAAGGTAAGATTTTGTGACTGAATTTTAACACCCATCCCCCCTTTCAGAAAAAAATTCAGAGGTCAATTTTGCCTTGGTTGTGGTGCTTGTACATGTATGACCCTCACCTTGAAGAGATGACATTGCAAACCTTTCAGATTCTTTGAACTAGAATTCAAATGTAGTTCTGCCCTCTACCAAGTTTGTGTTTTTCGAGCCGATCGGAAATCGAAGATGGCCGCCACAGGCTCTGATTGGCTGACACATTTCCGACTTCTCCTCTGAAAGCGCTGCACAGAATTTCATGAAACTTCACAGGAAGCAAGTACTCATTGCCCTCTACCAATTTTGTGTTTTTTCGAGCCTATCGGAAATCCAAGATGGCCGCCACAGGCTCTGTTTGGCTGACTCATTTTCGACTTCTCCTCTGAAACTGCTGCATAGAATTTCACAACACAGTGAAAAGTCGGACATGGACAACAATTAGTGGCCAGACGAACATGGTGTGGTAATTAAAACATTCATGGATCGTTCTGTGTGGGTGTTGCTGTTTGTTGGAGTTGTTTTATCTGGTGTTTGTTCAAATCCTGCGGGTGTGTTCCGCTGTGGTCAGTGCATACCCTGGTCTTGCCAGATATTTTTTCTGATGCGCCCTCTACCACCCACGCTTTTCTGTTACGAAAAAATGGTCACATGTTCAGTGATGAGCATTAAAAAGCACAATTCACGTGTGATTTATATTGAGATGATTTTACCGAATTAGTCATTTTTATTTTACTTTTGAAAACAAAAAAATTAATCCAGAAACAACAAAGACATTGTTAGTTATGTATATCGTTGGTTTCGCATAGTGATATAAGAAATGTACATATGTAAGTCTATTACATTATAACATATGCATGTTTGACCTTTCTTACTTGTTGATCGCTGACCGGACCAAATCTTTGACCCATAAAAATGTCAGTTTTATTAGGACACAAGTCCTTGAGGTGTCGCTATCTATACCAAATGACCAAGTTTATAGACAAGTAAATGGCCGTTCACTTTTCTGTCTAACTGTATTATTTATTTATCTATTTATTTTTATTTATTTTTTTTTATTATTTATTTATTTATTCATCCATTTATTGCTGTTTCTTTTCTTTCTTTAATATTTATTTGTTTCGTGTAAAGGTGACTTTTTACTAGTGATTTTGCTAATTTTTTTCATAAGCATGATGTAAAATGATGTATATACATGTAGTCTTTTGTTGATGTTTGAATCAGGGTTTGTATTTATAAACTACTGATCAATAAGTCTGCTAGTCTGATCTTCATTAGCGAACTTTATGTTTTCACAATAAATGCAAAATGAGTTAATTACGTGAATTTTTAAGTTTTGCATGATATGTAAATCAAATTAAAAAAAAATTAAATGAATTTTAAAAGTGTGCAATGTCAAAGAAGAAGAAATTGAAACAGTGTTATAATGAAAATCTTAAAAATAAGAATTGAACATGCCAAGATTAATTTTTCTTTTTTTTTGGGGGGGGGGGGGGGGCTATCTGATTTAATTTTGAGTATTTGGTTTTGAATTTCGATGTTAAACTTGATCAAGTTACTCATGTAAGTTCGTACCGACTATCTTTCTAATATATAATTATATTCCAATGTGACGTTAGGTAAATGAAAGTTCGTGCACATTGTGGTTGGGTAAGGATTGAAGGAAAATACATAATAATCCAGAGAAATATCCTCATTTAAATTTTAAAAGTGTTTCATAATCACGATACGGCTTCGATGGTTTACCTTGACTATGATCATGTAAAGTAAAAGTAAAGTTCGAAAGACAGCTAACCTGTTAATGATCTCACAATTTACAAATATTTGATCTAGCTGGCAAAAACGAAACGTACCCTTTCCAATCCTCGGTACCCCAGGTTATTTGCCCTTTGACTCAGCCAAATGATGACCAAAGGATGACCCTCTCCATCATTTATTCTTTTGAATATGTTTTCACTGTTTGGATAGTCATCGTTTTGGCTTTATGATCACTAACGAGGATTCTATGCCCGAAATGTGCATGTCTGTCCATTCTGTAAATCTGAAATCTGACCTGTTTTGATCAATGATGCGATCATTTTGAAGGCTTATTCCATTATCTGATAGTCAATTTTTATTCATTCACTTATCTATATATATAATATATGCACAACCATTGTAATTCCCTGAGATGTTACTATTGAAAGGAACGTGCTGCAATTCGTGTATTAACACTCGTGACGTCACAAAGCATAAGATCTAAAGAAACATGCCGCGACGGCTGTTCTAACCTGCAAACTGAACCCGCGGTTTGATGAATTTTGACGTCACTATTTAACCTAGAAAAGGCAATTTCAGAAAACAAGAATGAAATAGACAACTATAGTGCATATATATAGAACAAATGTCATAATTTGTGTTTTGTTACGGGTATGCAACACACAGCAAGTGTATTTATCACATGAAATGCGCTAACTCGCATTACATGTACGATAAATGCACTTGCTGTGTGTTGTATACCCGTAACAAAACACAAATTAAGATACTTATTCTCTATTTATTTATATATTTATTCATTTACTTTTAGCAATGGTGACTCTTTACACGTGATTTTGTAGATTTTATTTATTAATTTAAAAGCATGTTGTGAAGTGGTACTATTTATTGATTAATTATTTGTTCTTCTATTTATCTTATCCTATCGATGATATCATAAATTAAAGCATTTGCTTTAAACTGCTTGGCAATTTATCTCCAAGCTTACATTTTCGTAGAAAATAATAGAATAGAAATGAGGCTATTCAAAATCAAGGCATCTAACAGCACCACATAAACAATTCTAATCTGTTACATGTATACACAATTAAATTAAGTGATATTCTATGCGATTTGATTCCTTCTCATATTTTCCACGGTCCAGAACTAGATGACGTGGTGACCGCTGACGGTTCCTACAGACTGCTATTTGCCGTAAACAAACAGTTCCCAGGACCACCTATTATTGTATACGAAGGACAAACGGTAAGTCTCCATTTGGTACATGTACAGTCACACAAGTTTTTTTTTTTTTTTTTTTTTTTTTTTTTTTTTTTTTTTTTTATCTTCGGACAGATAGAATGATGACAAAAGAACTGATCGACATGCATGTACTGGTCATTAAAACGGCTAATTTTTTTTTTTTTTTAGATTCTTCCACGCGTCCGTTACTGGTGTCGCTCGGAGAGTCATCAGTGACCAACAGCATAGTAAACGGACGTGGGGAAGAATCTCAAAAAAGATTAAGAGCAAGGCCTACAAAGGCAGATGGACGGACCACAATGCAAATGAAAGATAATCAGTGATTATCTTTCATTTGCATTTTTTAATGGGCCACTTCTAATTTTAAAGAAACATGTAGGATTTGCAGCAATTTCAAGATAAATTGCAGATTTTGCGGGATGCTTATGGCCACTGCTAATTTTAAAGACACATATAGGTTTTGCAGCAATTTCAAGGAAAATTGCCAATTTTGCGGTTTCCAAAGGGCTTTCAAGCAGCTACTGATAAATGCATTATTCAGAAAATGTCAATGCATGATTTAGTAAAGAAAAAAACTTTACAAAGTATCAAATTACAAAAAAAATATTCAAGAAACAGGGCCGATTTAGCTGGACTTCGTGGCTCTACCCCTTTCACTGACACGCATATTATTATTTTACAGATAGCAGTAAATGTGAACAACCAAATGCGGAATGAGGGGCTTAGTATCCACTGGCACGGTATGGTACAGAAGGACACACCCTGGATGGACGGGGCCTCCATGCTAACACAGTGTCCTATTAACTTCATGGAAGAATTCCAATATAGGTATATACCTACCATAGTGACACGAAACATAATGGCAGTCGCTATAAAAACTAGTAATCTTTTTTGAACATCGCACGTTTTTATAAAAAAGTGTCCTTTGTTTCAGCAATTTTCGAGTTCGATCACACCCTCTCCTGTTTAAAACTGCTGGACTCACCCATGACAAATATAGCAATTGATAGAAATTGTTCAAATTAGTAAAGTTGTTTTCCATACAAAGCTGAAAACAATTAGCTAAGTATTTTTTTAAAAAATATGCTTGTGAACTTATATACACCATGCTATTCTACATTCATGTCTTTGCTCCCATAATTCGATCACTCTATCATTATTACTATTGTGTATAGCTAGCCAACAAGGGATGCTTACTCCTCCCGGGCATCTGGTCCCACCTCTAGCTTGCTAGGGGTCCGTCGATGTTCAGTTTTGTGGTCTATTGTGAGTGCTGTTGAGATTATCGTCAGGATCTTCTTTAACTCATTTGTGTCACACTTATGTCCTTTTAAGAAATGACTGTCTTACTTTGGGTGTTCATGGTAGTATAATTCTGGTTGGTCACGTGCAAATTCCGTGAATCGCGAATCGATTCTCGGAAAATTTGCACGTGTCCAACCAGAATTATACTACCATGAACACCCAAAGTAAGACAGTCATTACTTATATTTCCATTTGTACTAAATATCAGACACTCCGTTAAGCATCAACAATGAGCGTGTTAATTGTTATAACGTCAAAAGTATCTGGAAGTAGGTAAATTCTCCGTACTTTCAAAACTAAAGCGTGACGTCACAATAGGCAACCAGAATAATAGTTTATAAATCCCTTTGCCTTACGGGCGCTTAACATGGGGATTCTTCTGCAATGGAAATATTGCTGTGTGAGGTTCTTAAAAAAGTTCCCCGCGAAGGGTTTGACAGTAAGTATTTTGAATATTTTTCCTTGACATGGTCGCCACAACACTTTCTATATAGACATAACCTCAGACAGAGCATGCAATTCATACATTTTCATTTTCGTGCATGAACATCGACGACGGGTGCGGCTAGCCAACAGGGGATGCTTACTCCTCCCGGGCACCTGGTCCCACCTCTAGCTTGCTAGGGGTTCGTTGATGCTCAGTTTTGTGCTTTATGTTGCGAATGAACTATACAATGCAAAAAATATCTAAAAATATTTAAAATATTTAAAAGCTATTATATTTTTACATCAGATTTAAGGCTGACCCCTCGGGGACACATTGGTACCACTCCCACCACGGTACCACGAGGACTGACGGAGTGATGGGGCCACTTATAGTACTACCCAAACCAGGAAATGTACGTATTCTTTTAAATAAACATAAATATAAGAAATAATTACTAAAATAAATATAGAATTTGGTTTCAATTTTTATGGCCTAAGTGTACTTGTCGTCTACATGTATGCATGCCTAAGGCCATACAAAATTAATGTTTAGTTTGACGGGCACTTTTTTAGAAAAAAAAGTGAGGGAGGCAGGTTTTTTTTTTTTTTTTTTTTTTTTTTTTTTTTTTTTTTTGCAAACGTGAAATATGAATGTACATTTTTTGTAATTTATCTTTAACCAAAATTTCTAATTCAAGTGTTTTGATGCTGAAAATACATTAAAACTTAAGTTTAGTATGAAGTGGTAATGTTTAGTACATTGATTAACAAGATAACCCATAACAAGATAACCCAACGTCTTCCTGTAATATACTTCTTGCATTTCCAAACCTGAAGTTTGCCAGATATTCTGTGAATTGGTCACACTTATTATATGTATCATATGACAGACGATGTCCTATGGCAGACCAGTATGTAGACTAAATACATGTATGGTGTTTATCTTATTTATGCTAAAAAGGATCACCAATCTCTAACCGTTGCCCTGTGTAAGGTTAAAACTTCAAATGACGTTAAAATTTTGTGAACTACTTTCAGGTGCAACTAAGTGAGTGAAACTCGTAATTGTTGCTTAGTGATTAGACTGAAAATTTGACCCTTGTCGTCGGCAAAAGAGTAGGGAAAATACAAAGAAACATGTCCAGGGATTGGGATGGCCCATTCTGATAGAAAATGGCCCATAAAATCGGGCAACTCGCTGTGCCCTGGTGCCATTATTCTACGGCGTCCATTTCTTTTAATCTAATAAAAGTTCTGTTCTCGCATCTACGTTGTGACGTAGATCTACACCAGGAGCAGTAATACAGAGATCACAGCTTTCTGTACATGGCCAGTCAGAACTCTAAGGCACAAAATTCTTCTGTTCACTGACAATTGAAAGGTCCTTTGCTATTTTGATACAATATTGATTTTTCTCCGACATCTGCGCCTGAGGTTTAAATCTCCAACGTCCACTTACGTATCTTATCTACGTTAAGGTACTTGTGTATGCGTTCGTCCGTAAAATTATCATGTCATTTTTTAAAAGTGGTCAGTCAATGGGTACAAATTGATGTAATAAAATTTGTACAAAATGTCTTCCCTAATATCAACAAAGCTGAAAATGAAGCTGCCCATCCGTGGACACAAAAAATTCAGGAAAGGTGGCTGAAAGTTTGGTCTTGGCTGTTCTGTGATCCATGCAAAAAATGTACTGTAAATTATTCATTGGAAATGGTCAAATTGGGAATCTCGCGACAAAAAAAAAATGTGCTAACGTCTGATGCATAATGCATGCATATTCATAGCTTTTCGAAAATTGATCATTTTTGGAATGGCCCTTTCGTAAGGAAAGATGGCCCATTGTTTTTGAGAATGGCCCATTAAAGTCCAAGTGGAAGGGACCGTCGTCCCATTGAGCAAGTTTGCCCTCCCGATCACAGCATGTCTGACAATTTAGTTTGAATTTTAACAACGATTACACAAGGGTATCCTTGTCGATTCGTCATCCCTTTTCACTGTCGGACTTGAGCAAGTTGTTTGCAAATTTGAATTTCTATCCCTCGGAAATTTTGAAGTATCTGCGATGTGCTTAGGGTTTAGTTGACTAGTTTATCCGAATCGAAATTAGGATCGTTTAGTATTTCTGCCCCTCCCCTCGATCCCGTCACCGGCGTTCCCGGCTGATCAATCTGACGTAAACTGTGAGTTCTAAACAAAAACGTTTTCAAATTTCTAATAAATTAGATAACTTAATAAAGTATAATGCTCTTGCAGATTATCACAACAGAGTCAAGTATCATTTTACGTTACGTTACCTCGTCCGTGATATGGAATATACGCGTGGTCGCGATTACCGTACAAACAACAATTGAATACGGCAGCTCGGGTAAATAATACTATTTTATGTAAACAAGTATTGAGTTACAGCTTTACAATTTATATATTTAGTGATGTAAAGAATATGAAAACAAACAATTTGTATTAGCACGACGATGTTCAATTGACTACTTTAGAATTATGGTAAAACACGCGATAAAAATCGGAAATGCGGTGGGTTTTTAGGCAATGCGGCGGTGCCCGTCAAACGAAATCTTAATTTTTTTTTTGGCTTAAACGTTTCAACTTTTTACCTGTTCAGGCTTTTGGTGTAAAAATCTACAGAGGTAATACAATACAAAATGTATATTTCCCCTACGCCTAAGCGTTTATATTATGCAATTTACGGGCCAAGTGTCAAATATATTACATGTATTAAGCAGCTTAATAAAAGTTCTAATATTACGTTCAAAGGAGCGTAAGGATATACCGAGTGTATCAGGAGACTATATCATGATGATACAGGACTGGTCGAGGAATTTGTCATCACAGGATATCAACGTACAACAACACTGGAGCCTGACAAAGTAATATACACTTAATATATACCCGACAAAAAAAGAAACGCACATCATATTATATAGTGATTTTTTTCAATTGACCAAAAAGATTTCGTTAGGCATTTGATTATAATTTTCCTTTTCCAGCACTCGAATTACCGGGGATAAAGCACGTTTCGATCATTTTTTCGCAACTCATCACAATGATAGTGCTGAATAAAGCACGTTGTTTCTAGCTTCTGTTGCATGGCCGCAGGTTTGGTATCCTTCTGAAATTTTGTTGTTTGACTACTTTCAGCAAATTTTCTGTTAAAATATAGATGAATACTGGTTTCTCAATTCAAATGTAGTCAAAATATGCTAATAAATCTGAAAATTAAATGTCTTAGTGGGAATATCCGTATATTGGGGTATGTTTTACAATAAAGGATATCAATATTTGGCAATTCTGATCCCAAAAGAAAACTAATTTTGTCTTCAGCCATTCTTATTTATCTGTTGCAGATTTATCTTTAACATCGCATTGTAATTAAATGAAATACCAGAAAAGCTTAAAACTAACGTCCAAAATCATTGAAAATGCACGTAAAAATGACCTGTCAAGATCGAGGTATTGTTTCTGAAAACTGTGCTTGCGAAAAAAGGTCAGATTCTAGCTGTAGTAGGGTAATTTTGTGCTTTGCGACACATTTAAGGGCGAAAAATATCACAACACGGACTTCATTTGTTTGGGATGTTTTCCTCAAATTTTGACTTTCTCTTTGATGACGTCATTTGAAGCAATTAAATGAATTTGTATTCAGGGAAAATTATTTATCATCATTTGAAAAACAAATCGCACTGTCTGATATATCAGTTTGGGTAGGTTAAACATCTTTAATCATTTCTAAAATGTGAACGGAATTCTTAAAAACCATTTTGTGACATTGCGTTTTGAACCAAGTGTCTTTATCATTGTGCTGTGTCTGATCAGGAAGACGGATTTGTTTGGCGTTTGACAGAATAAGTCACTCGTACACCTACGATTTATGATGGAAAAGAAAAGAATACCTATAGATTACATAATTCATTTTATAGAATGAAGATTAAGTGGTGCGTTTCTTTTTTTGTTGGGTATATAATAGCAGCTTAAAAGAAGACTAACAAATAATGTTCCCGTGATTGAGTGTTTCAAGTGATTTTGGTATAGTGATTCCCATGTCCGTCCGTCCGAGCGTCCACGTGTTGTTTTCCGAAGAAGCCATTAGTGGTTACAGATAATCAATTCATTTCTTGGATATAGCTTTTACTCCATAAAATACAGGTCAAGTTTGAATATTGGTCATGTTGCTCAATTATGTGTAGAGTTATGCCCCTTAAAAGTTACAAAAAATTAAATATTTGGCGGTTTCTGGACATTTATAGGAAATATTTTGCAGACTATTAATTATTTGTTTAGACATAGCTTTCACATTAAAAAAAAAAGATCAAGTTCCAATATGGGTCATGTCATTGAATTGTGTGCAAAGTTACGCCCTTTGAAATTAGAAAAAAATCAATATTTTGTGTTTCGGGACATTTAAAGGAAAACCATTATAAATAATCAATTCATTTCTTGGAAATAGCTTTTGGAATACGAAATACAGGTTATGTTTGAATATAGGTCATTTCGCTCAATCATGTGCAAAGTTATGCCTCTTGAAACTTAGAAAAAATCAATTTATGGAGTGTCCGGACATTAGAAAAAATTAATTTAGGGGGGGGGGGGTTGTCCGGAGTTGTAATGAAAAACCTTCCAAAACGAATCAATTCACTTCTTGAAGATAGCTATCACACAAAGAAATACAAGTCAATTTCGAATCAAGGTCATGTTGATTAATTTTGTATTGAACTATGCACCTTGCACTTGGAAAAATTCAAAATTTTGTGGTTTTTGAACATTTAAAGAAAAACAATTTAGAATCAATTCATTTCTTACTCCTCCCGGACGCCTGATCCCACCTCTAGCTTGCTAGGGGTCCGTCGATGCTCCATTTTGTAATATATTGTGAGTGCTGTTGAGATTATCGTCAGGATCTCCTTTAACTCATTGGATATAGATGTGGGTCTTGTCATTCAGTTACGTGTGGAATTATGTCTTTGGAAACTGTCAAACACTACAATTTACATGTTACATATAGACATTTAGCTTGATTGCGTATATGCGAAATACATGTATACCAGATCCTTCGATCAATATATTTTTTAAATTTTTTTTGTAAGGAAAAGGGGATAATCTCCAGTATGACCACCCTGCACCCACCCAGCGAAACAAACCCACAAGAAAGTGATACGTAAATGACATCCGACAAAACTGCAAACCACAAAAAATACACGACAAAATCACTAGAACACCATACAAAACAATCGAAACAGACGTACAAAAAGATCAAACATTAATGACAACACATAAAAGGAAGGAGACCAATGTGCACCTAGCGCCGACTTTGGACGGCCATCTGCTATAAGCAAATGGTGTGGTTATCCGAATTACGTGCGCACAACGCTCCCACTTATCCGGATACACAGATGTCTCCATAGACGCACAATGGTTGTATAATCATAAACCTTCTCACTGTAAGGTGATAATACAAACAAGACAGTTAAACGCAGCGGCCCTCTGTAACACAAATTCTATGTAAAGGATCTAAAAATAAGTCTATGGCATGCGTATAACAATCTGTACTCTGCTGGCTGAAGCGAGCTCAAGATCAATCACCCGAGAAGTCTGATCAACTTTCAGACAGGACAGAGAATCAGGACCCAGTCTTCTTTGGCGAGATTTAAACAAGGCCCGTCATGGTGTCCTGTCGTCACGGTTGGCCAGTGTGCAACGTTGAGAAAGAAACTGGTACAAAACTGTAGGTTGGCCCAGTACCATGCTTAGTGTTCTTTTGGTTACGTTGGGATCATATCCTCGGTAGAGCAGGCGACCGACAATTTTCATAGATTTGTGGTTGAAGTTCGATTTGCCTTTGATCCTTCCGATTTTGTTTAAGTCACCGTTAAAGGAAGGTTATGAAATTTCCAATGATACATACTCTGATGCTGGAGTTGTCCCAAAGTTTGAAAGAAGTTCAGAATAGTTAATGTAAAATTTCCAAAAAGTTATTACAAGTTTATGGTATCTAAATCCTTGATTGATAAGTTTCTTTGTAATTTGTCTATTTTTGTTATGGACGTCCGAAACATGGGAGCAAGCTCTAGCGTATCTGATGAGCTGAGAGATGTAAATTCCGTAGGATGGCAACCTTGGAACAAAGCCATCAAGCCAAGGAAAATTAACTATGTTGAAGCCAAAGTCTTCTCTTTTGTCGTGTAGCTTTGTCTTAATTTCTCCGTTATTTTCTTCCCGAAGATAATTTCACACCAATTTATTATGCACCAGACCATTATTTCGGATATCAAATCTTTATCAGTGATGCTTCTATTCAAAGCGATTTCTAGACACAGCCAAAACTATTTTTAGTAGCGCCCTCTGTTTATATTTTTAGAAATTAAATTTGTGCTATTGGCAGAGAGTGCTCGGCCCCAAATGTCCTGTAGGGTCGATTCAGTAGCACATCCAAATAAAATCTATGTTCAAAATAGCATTAGAGGGATGGTGCTAAGATGTTAACCTCCTCTAAATTTAATGATAATTTACAATGAAATGAAGAGTTTCCCAAGTAGCAAAATTATATTTATGACGTCAAATTGATAAAGTGCCAAACAAATCTTCTTTGAGGCGAAGCTTATCTTATCTTATCTCTTATTCTTTTTACAGGTTTGCAAACGGTTATAATTCTTCCAATTGTTTCTCAATAGCACGAGCTCCAGATCAGCAGTCTATAGGATTCACTCCCTTTCACTCTGGGTTGATCAATGGCAAAGGTAAAATGCTTGTTCAAATCAAATATAATTTTAAAACTCTACTTGATCAGCAGTCTATAGGATTCACTCCCTTTCACTCTGTGTCGATCAATAACAAATAAAGGTAAACTGTTACCTCCAATCAAATATATAACTCTACTTGACCAGCAGTCTGTAGGATTCACTCCCTTTCACTCTGGGTTGATCAATGACAAAGGTAAAATATTCCCCCAATTCAAATATATCACTCTACATGAAGCACGGGGACGAGGTAAGTGTATCGTAGATTTAGTCACAAACCTTTTCCTCTACAAGTCTATAATAAAAAAACTTTTCCTCTACAAGTCTATAATAAAAACCCAAAGGTGGACAATTCAACTGTACAAAAATTGTGGCTTTCTGACTTTCATTCCAATAGGCTGATCCGACATGGTATTTGGTTTGACTGTCTCATGATGTATGATTACTTAGAACTCCAGATCAAAAACTTATCCTTAAAGTTACAGCGATTGAATCCAGAATGTATTTTGTAGAGGTTGGTGCTACAATCGTGTACAAAAGAGAAATATAGAAAAGTTCCAAATTTTGGGTTATTATTGAATTAGAGAAAACTTTTAAAGTAGAAGGGACTGTAACTAAGCGAAGATACATCGCCCTATGACTGGAAGAGTGAACAGGTTATTTTCTGTTTGCGTCCTCGTGCTGGTATGTTTTGATCCCGGTCATAGAACAAAACAAAATTAAAATAATAAAATCCTTTGCAAATTTTATTTTCTATAGAAATTTAAAAGAAAAATTGCTTAATTTTAGAAATTTCATGTAAAATGTAAAAGTAATGCAATGATTCAAGATACTGCAATATCAATCATTCTTTTGTTGACTTAAATTTGTTAATAATCAGTTGAAAATAGTTTTTGTCAGATTCACATAGTCATATAATATGAAATTGCAACTTGGTTTTTAATAATTGTTAGTTTTTTCCCCTGGCTGGCTTGTTGCTTTCTCAATTTAAAAAGGACGCAAAACAGAATAAAAACAAGAAATGACCTAAGAAAATTAATCGCTATATACATGTATGTTGACTATTCGATACTACATCGTATTGAATATAATAAACACTATTTCAATGAAAACCTAAATTGATAATTATGAGAATCTCCCGCTTACATCGTCGTAGTGACATATATCTCCTACGTAGATAACCTGACTAACACAGTCGGACCGTTCTGCTTGGACTTGCTCTTTCTAATCATAAATTTTCCTTAACAATGCTTCTGAATTGACCCTTAAAGAAATTTGGAATCACTCACTCTTAACAAAATAGATCAAATCAGAGGGCGCCTTTAAAATAAATTTGGCTGTGTCATAAAATAACCTCGGCTTGAAGTACCACTGATGAAGATTTTGTATCAGAAACACTTGCCTGTTGCATTTAAATTGAAAATAAATTGCTTTGAAATTTGTTCAAGATTGTCTTCCTAAGTGGTTCATGCTGTAAATTTATCAGGTCTTAAATGATGCCATTGCATTTGAAGACGTTTAACATTTGAACTACTTGATGAGTGTCACTGCTGGTGGACCAAGAGTCCCCGAGGGCACTTTCTATATAGACATAACGTCAGACAGTGCATGCATTTTATATACTGTGTTCTTTATCGTGCATTAACATCGACGGCGGGTGCGGCTAGCCAACAGGGAATGCTTACTCCTCCCGGGCACCTGATCCCATCTCTAGCTTGCTAGGGGTCCGTCGATGCTCAACATAGTGCTCTATTGTGAGTGCTGTTGAGATTATCGTCATGATCTTCTTTAACTCATTTGTGTCACACTTATGCCCTTTGCCGTGTGGAGCTCGAGCCCCGCGAGGGGTTTGACAGTAAGTGTTTTGAATATATTTCCCTGACATGCATGCATTTTATATACTGTGTTCTTTATCGTGCATTAACATCGACGGCGGGTGCGGCTAGCCAACAGGGGATGCTTACTCCTCCTGGGCACCTGATCCCTCCTCTAGCTTGCTACGGGTCCGTCGATGCTCAACATAGTGCTCTATTGTGAGTGCTGTTGAGATTATCGTCAGGATCATCTTTAACTCATGAAGCCAAGTTCGATCAACTTCGGTTGATCGTTTATCTTTTTTCTGTTTCCAAATTTCTTGAAAGTTCTAAAACGTGGGTCCTGTAGCATCATATCCCACCCATTCTGCTACGTCTTTTGGTACATTTTTTGAATAATAATTTCATACTTTTTGGCCATTTTACATTGATTAGACTGAGGATCACTGACGAGGGTTTAGTACCCGAAACGTGCATGTCTGGTCCATGCTGTAAATTTATCAGGTCTTAAATGATGCTATTGAATTTGGAGACGTTTAGCATTAAATCAAAACAGTGGTCCACCCAAAGGTCATATTACAAGTTTTCCTATTCTCCACGAGTTTAATAGAGGTCCAATGGTCCTTTAAGGAGTTAAGTTTTCACAGTTAGTCACTGTGCAATAATGACTCTAACAGGACCATAGGACCATATTTTACCCAAAGTGTTGTATAGATGACTTTTGATTACATTGTCTTTTTGAAGGTTTACGTTCGCCATGTAGTTTCGATGAGAACACATTTCTTTGACAACATAGATCTATTTTATTGTTATCTTTATAATAGGTCACTTCTATCCAAATAACGACGGTGTACCAGATATACCAGAGCTGCCATTGGAAACTTTTATCGTGAAACATGACAGTTATTATAGGTTCAGAGTCATCAATGCAGCTCTCAGTTACCCGTTCAGAGTCTCAATAGATAATGTGAGTTTCTTATTATTTCACATATTCCATAGTTTTAGCATGTTTATGAAGAACATTACTGCAAATTGTATCCATAATCATCTATATAAGATCTTGATCGTTTAAAGATCAAACAGAAACTTACTTCAAATGATGAAGAAGAACAATGTGAAGTCTTCAAAATGATATCTGAACAATGTTGAAACACAAAAACGAACGGACTAATTGCTCGTGAAGAGTAAGCATTGACTGTTGTATATAGTATGTTTCATTTCAGTTCAGACATGAACTATACATATGCTGTAAATATGGGAACATGTCTACTTTGATAATAAATGATTCTATTTTGTATATGTGTAACAGATTATCAATAAACATAACGAAGAATATTCATTTCCTTTTCAGCATAAGCTAACATTAATAGCTACAGATGGATACGATACAGAACCATTTGAAACGGAATCTGTGGTCTTATACGGAGGCGAAAGATTTGACATCCTAATTAAGGCGGACGCCCCAGTGGGAAACTATTGGATCCGAGCGCAGACCCTTAGCACTAAAGACAAAAACGGGGTATGAGAATATAAATGAAATAAAAATATGTCCTATCAGGAAGAAACAAACTCAAAATAAGGGAAAATCGACATTGAAATAGCGATAACTTGCAAATAGAAATATATTTTTTGTCTTTGATTATGGTACATTTAATTGGTAGATCTAGATTTCATGAGCAGTACGGCGGGGTATTGAGTAAAGGCAATACTTATCATTAACTTTATTAATTTCACTTGAAGAAAATTGGGGGGGGGACGTCAAATTTCAGTGATAGGTTGCACCAGCACAATATCACTCTCTAGGTCTGACTAGGTCTGAAAAAAATCAAACATTGATATATTCAATTTCCTATAGATGATATGGGAAGTTACAAAGCTAATTTTCGATTACATATTGATTACAGAGACCTATAGTACCTGGAGAGACACGAGCCGTGTTACGTTATGATGATGCACCTGAAACATTACCAGAGTCCGAGAGAAAGACCTGCACTAGAGGACGACCGTGTAAGGTTGTCAACTGTGGCTTCAAGTAAGTAAGGCTACAATTAATGTAACTTCACTGACTATTCTCAAATCCATGATGTACAAATGTAGTGATTTTTTACCATAATAAAGAATAACCATGTCGTAAGTACGAAAGGGAAAATGCTTTCTATAATTAAGGTCAATTTCAATAAGAAAACGACAACATCACAATCTGGAAACCGTGTATGTTGACGACATTACATTTAATGCTGAGTTGTATGAACAACAAGATAGCTTCGACTCTGAGGCTAAGAACCTACCTTCTTGTCGACAATATTTAAGGTTAAGTTCACCAGATTTATTATTTCAAGAATTCAATTTAACTAAGCGTATACATAGAAACGTATCAAATATTACTTGTACAATGAAGTATGCAGAATATGGCACTAGTTTTTTACAGTTTCCTGATCAATATAAGTATACTAACATTAAATGGAAAGATAGCTATTTTACCTTTTTTATTATAAATCATAGTAATGGAGATAAATGCGGCTGATGTTAAATTTCACGAAATGTTTAGAGTGTAACACAAACATTTTGTAGCATAATTACCATATGTATTTTTATTTGGGTTACAGGAAATTTCCTGAGAGGGATAACTTAGAATGTATTCCAATTACTGCCCTGAAATCAACAAAAGAACTGCTCAAGAAATACCCCGTTCCTGATAAAAAAGACGGCAAGAGACACAAAGAAGTTTTCTTCAATTTTCATTTTGCTTGTACGTACAACGTCTAGAATGTTAATCGTAGTACTGTGTATGCATAACTGTAGGCAGAAATTCGGTTTCTTTCAAATGATATTGAATTATATGTCACACAAGAATGTGTGTTGGTCAAGAACAAAGGTAACAAATAGTGACCGGAGAACTTTGAGAAAAGAATATCCATTCTTAATCATTCTGTCAACTTAAAAGAAATTCCGATATTTTGAAAAAAAAACGTTAATGCTTTAGCATCCAAGCATACATGGTAGCTACGCCACTGATAGCCCTTAACGTTTTACAATTGACATGGATTATATTGTAAATTGTCGATCGTTCATGTAACATCCCCCCAACCACCACCACAAAAGGTTCCAACAATTACTACTCATTGTGTGTGGTCAGTGCAAGGTAGTGTTGTTGGAGGCATGGTGCTATATATCTATTAATGGTAAAAGTAAAGTAATAAATGTACCAGGTCATTACCAATTGCAGAAGTCTTATACAAAATTTCATTTTTCTCTCCAACAGCGAATGGACAGGTACCTTATTCAGCAGCTATAAATTCACGGAAGTTCCGGTTCCCAAACTGCCCACCACAGGTATACGATCTCTGTGTGTATTGAGTTATTGTTCTAAGCATAGTATTCCATGTTCGTACTAACATGATTTACCTGACAAACTTCCTGAAGTCATTAATACATGTATGAACAATAAGCGTTAGTAGCAAGCAAGAAATGCCTACTCTCCCAGGGCACCTGATCTCGTCTCCATATTTAGGGATTCACTTTCCCTTCTTTGCGAATTATTTAGTTGGTGTGTTTGAGTTCCGTATACCCACTGATTGTGATTTTTTAATTCCGACTTTTGTTATATGTTTGACAGATAACGACTTTTACTCGTTAAGGCAGCATGTTCTCGCGAAGCGGTTCTCGAAAGATTTGCGCCTGTCGAACCAGAGTGTAAAAGCCATGAACGCAAAAAATTAGATACTTAATCCTTATATTTACATTCAGAAACATTCAGATGTAAAACATCTTTGAAAACATCCTCGAAATTATATACAAATTAAGTGAAAATTAAGATATTAATGTTTCATGTGTGTCAATTCTCCCTACCAGGAAGGACAAGAAACATTCCATTGCAAAAGACCAAACTATACGGTTTGATATTGAAAATTACCGAATAATTTTTATTTTAGAAATGTTTACACAATGCGTCTTAATTTTTTGTAAACAATTCAAAGAGAAGAAGGCCTTATTTACAATTCATTAGCGCCATCTACATTCAAGTACACATGAACTCTTTGTAAGTTCACATTTAAAAATGTACTGTTACAACGTTTTCACAATGTTGTAAATATCTGCTAAAACGTTTTTATGATGAATTTTTACTTTTTATAAACAATGTAAGATGTTTAAAGAGAATAACTACTTATTTATTATATCAGAGTAGTCAGCGATGCATAAACTCATTTCGGTAGCGCCATCTACATTGAAGTACACATGAACTCTGTGTAAACTATTCATATACACGTACATAGAGTTGCTATGCTTATTTCAATGGTTTCAAAGATTTTTTTGTCGTTGTCCCCGTCTGTTTTTTCTCTTTTATATCGTCGCATTCTCGTACACTTGTTAGGAATCTCCTCCTGATCGCAAGTTCAGCATCAACAAGCCCCGCCCACTGTTTGAACTTCTTGCGCGCGCGTGATGGGGCCAACCTGTGTTCATCGTGAAATGAGCGTTAAAATTAAATAGGCGTTTAACATAGGAAATCAACTTGCAATGTAAATATAATATGTTATATACAATTCTGAATACGTTTAAACTTAGCGCGGTTCGTTATATTCCGTGCATTCCGCACTTACATTTGACTCTGGAGATTGTTCATTATTTCTACGGAGCTGTGTTAACATTATCGCCGTCTGTTTGCCTGATTTCTCTTTTCGAGTGAAAAAGTTCAGTTTTATATTTATTCCTTTCGATTGCGATTTTTGGGATCCGATTTCGGCTTTTTTGTTTATCTTTGATTTACTGAATTATTGATGCAATGAAGAAGAGACTTAATTTTGTTTATGCATTTGAACAATAAAATTGCATTCGCCTTTCGATAAGAATCTCATTCGATTCTCATTCGACTCGAAAACAACTTTAACAAAACCAATGTGTTTGATGTTTCTGTGTTGTGCGTTGGTGTTCCTTTTGCGTCTCTTTCTGTGCTTGTCTGCTCTGTGTTTTTGCATTGGGTGTTTTGGCGTTTTGCTGCGGATGCTGCAACCTGGTGTTGTTGGAGATCCCTCCTTTATTTTACATGAGAATGTTTTTTCTAGTATAGGATCAGTAATTCAATAAAGGTCAAGGGGATCTCCAACAACACTAGGTTGAAGCACCCACAGCAAAACACCCAATGCAAAAAAACACAGAACAAACACTCACAGAAAGAGACACAAAAGGGACACTGACACCAACTCACACCATAGAAACATTAAACATAAAAGACCACACCTAAACAATCGAGACCAATGGGCAACCGGTGCCGAGTTAGGACGGCCATCTGCTTTCAAAAGAAAGGAGGGGATCTCCAACAACACTAGGTTGCAGCACCCACAGCAAAATCCCAAAACACCCATGCAAAAAACACAGAACAGATACCCACAGAAAGAGACGCAAAAGGGACAAGGAACACCAACTCACAACATAGAAACATAAAAGACTACACATAAACCAACGAGACCAATGGGCAACCGGTGCCGACTTAGGACGGCCATCTGCCAAGTAAATAGCAGACGGTGTGGTTATCCTGGATTACGTGCGCACAACCCTCTCACTTCTCCAGTTACCTAGAGGTCTCGAAGAACGTACCAATGTGGTGTAAAACAACCTCCTCACTGTAAGATGACGTCACACAAACAAGACCGCGAAACGCAGAGGCCCCAGAGACACAGATGAATATGTAAATGGATATAAAAAGAGGGCATGCGTAATACAGTCAGTGCTCTGCCGGCTGTAGCGAGCTCATGAATGTAATCACCCGAGGAGTCCGACTGACATTCAGAGAGGACAGGTGGTCGGGGCCCTGTCTTCTCTAAAGAGGTTTGGACAGGGCCCGTCATGGAGTCCCGTCGTCACAGTCAGTCAGAGTGCAAGTCTTAAGAATGCGCTCGTACAAGACTGTATATTGGTCAAGTACCAAGCTTAGTGTCCGTCTGGTGACATTAGGATCATATCCACGGTATAAAAGGCGTTTGATGACTCTGACGCATTTTCGATACATATGCTGTCTACCTTTGATCCTTCTTATTTTGTTAATCATGTCACCATAAAATGCAGGTTGTGAAATACCTAAAGTAATATACTCCGTTGCTTTTATGGGTCCGAATTTCAAAAGAAGTTGATCATAATTTTTGTAAAATTTCCAGAAAGTCTTTACTAGTTTGTGAAAGCGAAAACCTTGACCTAAACGTTTCTTTGTAATTTGTAGATTTCTATTATGAAAATCCAAAACATCAGTACATGCTCTAGCATACCGGATGAGCTGTGAAATGTATATACCGTATGACGGTAATCTAGGGACATCACCGTCAAGCCAGGGGAAATTTACTATGTTGAAGCCAAAATCATCTCGTTTGTCATATACACTTGTATGAATTTCTCCATTGACAATTTTGATATTTAGGTCCAAAAATGGTGTTTCAGTGTCTGTAAAGTTTGCCTTGTTTAGAGTCAATTCTTGTGGATAAATAGCATCTTTATACTTTTCAAAAACAGGATTATCGATAGTAAGAATATCATCCAGGTACCTAGAAGTACTAATGAAGCATTTCACATCATCATGTTTTCTTTGCTTTTGAAGATTTTGAATAAATTCCTTTTCATATGTGTATAAAAATAAATCTGCAACAAGAGGCGCACAATTTGTACCCATAGGAATCCCTACAACCTGCTTGTAGAGATTCTCACCAAATCTTACAAGTTTCATTTGATAAATTTATATGCTGTCCCTCAAGATTATTTTACAGAACGATTTTATCTTAATTAGTTATCTAATTTACAGGTTACATACATACCAGGCTCACTTATGTGTTTTGATGATTGTACTAATCACGATTGTGGAGTTTGGTGCAAGTGTACCCATACGAAGAAATTGGTACTGAATCAATCTATACAATTTGTAATGATGAACGACGGTACGTACATGGCAATCATGGAATTGCATATATACTGACATACTGTAAACATAAACAAAAGGTATTGCTTATTTATATGGGGAACCTGTAGGATTCATAAAATACATGTATTAATTAATGTAAACTATAAATGACTAATTTCAATTAGAATTGCTTGTAAATGAGGATTGTCGCAATCCATGAGGTCAGCTTCAGAAAAATATATAGGGAAGTGGGAAAGGAGAGAAGGCTAGACTTCAAGTCTGTTATATTGAACATACGCAAAAATAACTGAATTTATAGCTTGGGAGAAATGGACTCAAATTACTTTATAACACCTAACTCCATCTAGGTCAATCAATATACTAGTATTATCATCTACCAATGAGATTTCTCAAGACGATGAGTTCCAAACAAGAAAGCACTGTTATTATCAACTGCTATACCATCAATTCTTATATATAGATGATCTCCAGGGTGGTATGTCACACCCTATACATATCCATGGTCACGGCTTCCACGTCATGAAGATTGGCTTTGCCGAAACAGACGAAGAGACTGGCGCAATCACTGGATCAAACCCTGATATACTCTGTCAAGGTAAGTAACTCTTACACTAGTTAACGTGCCTTTTGTTATCTTGTTTGTACAGTCCATACAACGTCATTTTTCTCAATTTAATCGTATCGTATCCTGCGTTTATCGTATCGTGTCATGCGTGTATCGTATCGTGAGTTTATAATTTCGTTTAACATGTATCATATGGTATCTTATCCTATCGTATCCTATCGTGCATCGTGTATCGTGAATCCTACCGTATCGTGCAACGTGTATCCTATCGTATCAGATTGCCAAGTAAATCGTCGGAATTTCTTTTTATCATGTTTATAGTCGGATTTTTTTTTTTATTTCGTTATGGATTCTTAAGTGAAAGAATACTTACTTTTACTGTAATAGGGGATAATGAACTTAAAGGTAAGTGTAGAAAAGCCAGTTAAGTAACTTGAGCGATCGATGCGTTCAAATGTTACCTAGTCAACGTGCATAGGATATATCCCTCTGTCTAAATGACATTAGTGCTACTTACATGTAAATCAATTAACATACATTTATTTTGTTTTACTTACATGCATTCAATTCGCCTCGCTTGATTGGTAAGGTGCCCGGCCAATTAAGTCACTGGGTTTTTTTTATAATTTTATGACGACTTAGGTAGAGTAAATGAAAATAATTGATTCCAAGTCACGGATATGAAAACGAAAAATAAAAATGTGTGTGTTTATTTTTTAACTAAAACGAATACTATTTTTTATGATACAAATATTAACAATAAACGTACATAACTCACAAATTTTATATCCTATCGTATCGTGCACAGTTGAATTGTTTGCTTTATAGTGTTTATGCGCTGTACGATGCAAGCTAATAAGCATTATTTAACGTTTATTCTATCATGCTGTGCATAACGTGTTTCCTTATGTATCATGCATCGTGTATCCATTTTTATCGTGCATCGTGTATCCTTTCGTATCGTGTATCGTGTAACATGCATCGTATCGTTTCCTTTCGTATCGTTTCCTATCGTGTATCAGGTATATCGTACGTGTATCCTATCGTATCATGCGTGTATCCTATCGTATCATGCATGTATCCTATCGTATCATGCGTGTATCACATCGTATCATGTATCTTGTAAAAATAACGTTGTATGGTATGTATGGTCATCGTACATTTGTAAGTACTTTGATGCCACTTGGTAACCAGACATGTGAGAATTGTTCGTACATAACCCGGATAACCACACCATTTGCTTCTATGTGGCAGATTACCATCCAAAGTCGACAGTCCCGTTAGTGTATGTGCAGTCTATTGTTTTAAGTATGTTTACGTTTGGTCTTTCTTTCATTGTCTTCCTATTGTATCTCTTCTTGTGCTTGTTTATCTGTGTTTCCGCATCTTTTGCTGATGGTGCTACACTGATATCCTCTTGGCGATGCCCTCCTTTCACTTACTCAGGAAAAAAACCCAACCCTTCTCATATCATGCATAAGATACCATGATAATATAGTCATAAAAAGTATTTTAAAAAGATATCCCGTCAATGTGTCACGTCATCAAATTTAACTTAAGTGTATCGAATGACAAATATGGACAAGAACCATATGTCAACATAGAGAACAAAATTGAACATTCGAAAATCATTAACCGATAAGCATACAAAATCATGATAAAACAGGAACCAAAGCAAACAAACAAAGAACGGAAACCAACTCCTAATAAGCGAGTGAGACCAGGTGTCCAGGAAGAGTCAGCATCCCCTGCTTGCATGCAACACCTTCAATTCGGCAGACGTGTCACATCCGATTATTTCTACTAAGGAAGACAAAAGTATGTCTGTGGTTTGATGGTTCCAATGGTTATATCCTATCGTATCGTGCACAGTTGAATTGTTTGCTTTATAGTGTTTATGCGCTGTACGATGCAAGCTTATAAGCATTATTTAACGTTTATTCTATCATGCTGTGCATAACGTGTTTCCTTATGTATCATGCATCGTGTATCCATTTTTATCGTGCATCGTGTATCCTTTCGTATCGTGTATCGTGTAACATGCATCGTATCGTTTCCTTTCGTATCGTTTCCTATCGTGTATCAGGTATATCGTACGTGTATCCTATCGTATCATGCGTGTATCCTATCGTATCATGCATGTATCCTATCGTATCATGCGTGTATCACATCGTATCATGTATCTTGTAAAAATAACGTTGTATGGTATGTATGGTCATCGTACATTTGTAAGTACTTTGATGCCACTTGGTAACCAGACATGTGAGAATTGTTCGTACATAACCCGGATAACCACACCATTTGCTTCTATGTGGCAGATTACCATCCAAAGTCGACAGTCCCGTTAGTGTATGTGCAGTCTATTGTTTTAAGTATGTTTACGTTTGGTCTTTCTTTCATTGTCTTCCTATTGTATCTCTTCTTGTGCTTGTTTATCTGTGTTTCCGCATCTTTTGCTGATGGTGCTACACTGATATCCTCTTGGCGATGCCCTCCTTTCACTTACTCAGGAAAAAAACTGTCACCCAACCCTTCTCATATCATGCATAAGATACCATGATAATATAGTCATAAAAAGTATTTTAAAAAGATATCCCGTCAATGTGTCACGTCATCAAATTTAACTTAAGTGTATCGAATGACAAATATGGACAAGAACCATATGTCAACATAGAGAACAAAATTGAACATTCGAAAATCATTAACCGATAAGCATACAAAATCATGATAAAACAGGAACCAAAGCAAACAAACAAAGAACGGAAACCAACTCCTAATAAGCGAGTGAGACCAGGTGTCCAGGAAGAGTCAGCATCCCCTGCTTGCATGCAACACCTTCAATTCGGCAGACGTGTCACATCCGATTATTTCTACTAAGGAAGACAAAAGTATGTCTGTGGTTTGATGGTTCCAATGGTTTAAGACAGAATATCATTTAACATACTTGGCAATGGAACATCATAGTGTATGACGAGTTCCCCGTATCGACCGTAGAACTTCCTCATGCAGTGACGATATTAGTCGGTCAAAAGCGTATCCCTGACTGAGAAGCTCATCCGAATGGCCCTAGCCCTCAGAACAAAATGGTATATTTGGTACTTTCTCTGGCATAACTATAATCACGCTATATGCAGGCGATGAAGGGACTTCAAGCTCCGAAAGCTGAGTTATAATATGTGATTGAAGTAGAATTTGTGTCTGACATAAGCAATACCGTTTTGCTGGATATATAGACTGTTCGACTTTCGCAGCTCTCAATCTTATTTCTGTACCATCATAAATTAGCATGAAAGGAATTGAAATTTATTTCTCTAGGGATATGTCTTAGATTTATTATGAAGTAAAGGAAGTGACCTTAATTCCATCTGCGATTCAGTATCCGAAAAACGATTCTAGTGCAATTAAATTTCTATTGAACATATATTTCAATATTGACAATTCGTTCTTGAAAATAGAACTAAATCATGCATATATCAGAATAACAAATACAAATTTTATTTTTGATTTACGTAGGTAAGGACTGCGGACATCCTCAGTGGAGAAGAAAGTCTTGGGAAGATTTCAACGTCCCAGATATTAATATGGAAAATCCGCCAATCAAAGACACGGTACTTGTGCCCCGTAAAGGATACGTGGTTTTACGGTTTCCCTCTGATAATCCAGGTAAAGGCTGATGAAGATATATACAAATGTGTTATGTATTGTTTTTTTTTCTTTTCAGGCATTTTCAGACCTGCCTACCTGTTTCTTACGAAAAGTGTAAAATGTTGCTAACGGAAGTGTAATTTAGGGATGTTAATCGTAATATAAACAAATGATAGTCATTTTGAAGAAAAAAACAACATCGTCTTCTCCCTACTTTGACATTTATACATATCTTAATCATTTATACTGTTGCTTATACGATATCAAACACTCAACTTACAATGAATTAATATATAGTTATGTGATAGTTAAGTCTATTAGATCCGTTCGTTTTAAATATTTCAGAAGGTACTTCCGATAAGTAGATAATATGTTTTAGGCGTAAAAATGAGCAGTAAAAGCGTAGAGCTTATTTGAAATCAAAATCGTAAAAATTACGCCAAAATCGTAAAAGTAGGCAGATCTGCATTTTACTATTGGAAAATAGGAGAGGGTTTGAATTACAAATATATCACTCCTTTTTAAAAGTTGTATGAACGTATAAGCCGCATACAGCAGGAAGGTTATTTTGAAGAACACACGAGATTTGCCTTGTATTGTTTTACTGTTATATTTGTGAAGTCATGAAGCAGCTTTGTCGTTATCTTGAGCATCAAACCCACTAAAATGGTTTATAGCAATACAATGTTTTCAGCAAAATGGGTATATAGAAGCGTTGCAATAATAATCACAAACCTATGAAATTTAACGAAGGAATATAATTGTATGTCGAAAATATGTCAGGGAAGATGCTTAGTAATGAAAAATCCTTGGTCTTGAAATTTGAAAGCTCAATTTAAGTCGTTTGTCGCCGATCTTCAATACGTGCACATTAAAGATTTGAAATATGTTAATTTGTCTTTCAACAGGTTATTGGTATATGCATTGTCACGTTGAATCACATCAGATAGAGGGTATGACGGTGATACTGAAGGAAGGACTACATTCAGAGATGGCACTCCCTCCCCCTAACTTTCCTCTCTGTAGAAACTTCAAACTGTCCTCTGAACAATTTGAGAAGACTTTAAAGGAAGCCAAAGAATTAAGGAAAAGATTATATGGTAAAAACGATTTCTGACTTCAATAAAATCTGCATTTAAATAAAGAATTATGTTAGTCAGAAACAGTACCGGTATCCCAGCATCTTTGAGACTGAATAACTGATTGATGCTTCCTCGGTGTTTACTCCAATAGTTTTTGTCAACATTCTTTATTGAACTTCACTTCAGAATAGAGTCTGGAGGGAATTGGGAGCTGCTCGAATAGATACCTGAACTTTAGAAAATTGGCTTTAAGCTTCTTGAATTAAATGAACTTCGAGAACCACTGACGAGAATTCATTGGCCGAACCATGCAATGTCATACTATATAACCAGAAATTTTCGCGAGTATCAAATTTCGCGATTTTATAGTAAAACATGGTGGTTTTTTTTTCGCGAGTACAATTTTTCGCGATCCCTAAATTATAAGCAAATACGTACATATGATGTTGCTGTTTTGTACCTTTCATTATTGAAGTTGGGTCTATGATAAGAGTACACTCAATTCACTTCTATATATTTGCGTTAAATTGGGAAAAGTAAAGCATGACGCGTGTGCGATTAGAATAAAATGTAAATGATATACCAATATATGTTGTAACTTGTCATACACATTTTTCGCGAGAAACATTTTTCTCGAATCCAAATTACTCGAGAAGATAGCGAAAATTAGAATCTCGCGAAGATTTATGGTGTATATATACGGTATCTGGAGAACAGGATCTGAAAGACTGCTTTGTAGCAGCGTATTTGGCACACTTCCTTTTACATTTTTGCGTACATTTTCATTCCGTCTTTAAATATAACTCGATATATTTTCAATTTGACATGGAAAGGTAATTATTAAATTTCGGTTTTTTTTTCATGTTTCTAATTTTTTGTTTGTTTGTTGTTTTGTTTTGCTTTGTGTTAGTTTTTCTAAAAACAATTATAAAAGTTTAAGTAATTCTGTATCCATTTTAAATTTCAGATGGGTCTTCAAGCAACGACAACACTGAAAATGAATCGCCACAAACAGAATCCGCATCTGACGAAAAACCCAAGCTTCCATCAAGAACGAACTTTATTTCAGCTGAAAAACAGGAGGCGCCATCGACGAAAAATATAAAAGATACAAATATCATTATAGAAGATGACAATATTCACATGAAAATAGGAAAAGGCACGTTTGTAACTGTCGTTTTATGTATGTTTAGTGTGATTTTAGTGTTATTTGGTGTGATTGTGTGGCTGTATAAAAGTAGGAATAAAGGCTGTGAAGAACCTATGCTTCAAAACACGCCACAAACGTACTATGGATCCGTATCACCACAACATCAGAAGACGTAGTAACATAAATCTAGGAATAAAGGCTGTGAAGAACCTATGCTTCAAAACACGCCACAAACGTACTATGGTTCCGTATCACCTCAACATCAGAAGACGTAGTAACATTTATAGAAAACAACAAAATGATGTGTACGTAAAATTGAAGAAAAATATCAAAAAATAAAGAGGAAAATGAAAAAAAATAAGAAAAATCTTTAAAATGATAAAAAATGAAAATGTGAGACAATAACGAGTAAGTAAAAAATGAGCGAAAAGGAGTGAAAGGCTGAAAAAATGAATGAATCGATGAATGAATGAATGAATGATGGATGAATGAATGAATGAATGAATGAATGAATGAATGAATGAATGAATGAATGAATGAATGAATGAATGAATGTATAATAAGATATTTTTAGCACTAAATATTAAATCGGAAAGACAGACATATAGAGTATTCAGAAAACGTAATATTGATATATAATAATGTAATAATAAATCTCGTATAAACCAACAAAACAAATAAATACATGCGCCATTTCATCATCATGAAATGTAAGGCGATATCTGAGAATACTGATATAGACAAGATGGACTTAAAATGTTGGAAGGTTAAGTTATAAACATGTGATACCTCAAATCTAATAAATTATTTTTAAATTGAATATTTTTTAATACAATATATATGATATAAAGAATGTCAACTATGTGTGTCGATTTTTGTTGCATTTAAGTTAATCAAGAAACATCAATATCACAAGTACTTTATTTCATCTAATGTACACCTGATATACTGTTTTTGGGAGAAGATTCAGTTGAATGAATTATATTTTTCCCTTTGATTTCAAAATATGTATGTATGTGGTCCTTACAGAGCCAAGTTAAGCTATTAAGAAATCTTGTATCTACATACGGGTTTACTAGCATATCTCTCCTATTCCTTTGGTCAGTGGAATACATCAACCAACCAACCCCTTCAAAACTTAAAAGTACCCTCTCCTGCGGTCATCCCTCCTCTCCTTGCTATGTAAATCGTTGGCACTGACACCTTGAGCTTAGGTCTTTCACATAATCATAAGCATTATTAAACTACTGTCTGCATGACAGAAAATTGTATTGCTTTATTCAACTACTAGTACCATTTAATATGTATGATTGATCAATATAGAATATTTTAAATAAGTGTGCATATTGTACTTTTAACCCTTAACATTTCATATTCATTGGTCGCGGAAGATTAATTTTTCTTCTCATCTAGGAGAAATAATACTGGAACTGATCACCGCGACTATTGAAAAAAAGCAAATAGATCACCGCGATTAGTGGGAGAAAATGCTGACAGTTCACCGCGACTGGTGAGAAAAGCTCACATATCACCGCAACTAGTGATTTTACAAGTTCATTCATCACGTCATTCTACAATGAATTAGAAAACCGGTAATTCATAAATGGCATAAAAAATTATTTGAATTAAAAAAAATTATTCATTACATTTTGAATCAAACACAATAAGTTTAAATACTCATTATAGAATCTGCATTTGATACAAATCTAGTTCTCTGGAATATTAGAAAAATTAATTGATAAATTTTTCCTAGGAATTTCTTACGATTCACTATTGATATAGTCTTGTGGGCATTACATATTTTGATGATTTAGTGTAGTCAAATCAGTAGGCATTATTTTGTCATGTAAAAGATAAAATGTAAAGAATAGTCATAAAAAATATAATCATGCATAAATAACAATGTGAAGGGTATGTAGATAATGTGATATAATATATGTTTTAGAATAAGCTAGGAAATTAATTAATCAATCTATTATTGGTTATTTTGTATATCAAAAACGAAATATGTTAAACTTGTGCTAGCAATTTGATTGCTTACATTCTAATAAAGTTATTTTGAA
Organism: Pinctada fucata; assembly: GCA_028142955.1. Taxonomy (NCBI): domain Eukaryota; kingdom Metazoa; phylum Mollusca; class Bivalvia; order Pterioida; family Pteriidae; genus Pinctada; species Pinctada fucata. Next base: position 6,373,981 of record AP027114.1, on the reverse strand, counting down.
TCTTTTATTACGTTTTCTTTTATAAGTAGCTTTTCAAATTCTAGTAATTGTTTTAAGAATCCGTCATTTGGATCTATAGGATTGTTTCGTTTAGACTGCGCAAACTCCATTGCCTCGTCACGCTTCATTGCTTTTGTTTTCATGACGTAAGCAGTAATCATGGTCCCCGCCCGTGATATTCCAGCATTACAATGTACAAGCACTTTTCCCTTCTTTCTTCCTTCATCAATAAACTCGAATGCTGATTTGAAATTCTCCAACAAATCGGTATCCTCCATGTCTTCTTTATCGATACGAAAGTATGTGTATTTTTCCGGAAATGGATTATCAAAGTAGGACGCCATATTAACCACGTGAGTAATGCCTTTTTCGTCCAAAAGCTCATCTTTTTCTGCCGGATTACATCCCGCTACAAAGTTAAAAAATAATCGGAGTTTATTATTTCCTGAGGAAACTTATAAACAAACTCACATACAAACAAAATTGTCTTAAGATTCATGCACAATCACGTTTGCTGAGATGAAACTCTTGAAAGACAAATGTGCTGCAATTTTAATAAAACGTCATCACTGCACAATGTATTTATTAAGGTCTGAAGACACATATGCTGTTGTTCTAACCTACACACTTGAACCTCGATTTCAAAGTATGTCTTATAAAAAATCAAACAAAGGTAGAAAGAGTAGCATCAATGTATGACCTTTACACGAGCAGTTGTCAAGATAACCAACATCAGAGGAATTCCAGAATTTACCATACACCATACAGGTAAGTAATCAATCTGACGAAAACTACTCACATATGTAAAGTCCAGGTAAAATTTACCATACAGGTCAGTGATGAATCTGACGAAAACTACTCACACATATAAAGTCCAGGTAGAATTTCATCTATGTTCATCCTATTGTAATTATCATATCTTTTCTGATACAGGAACTTCTTCTCTTCCTCAGTCGAACCACAAGGCTCAGCCATTTCTAATTACATATATCTGGAAACAAAAGATTATGTATGAATACAAATAAGAGTCTACACTCAACCATTGTGTTTTTAAGAATCGTTGCTATCAAAAGAGGGTTCTGTAGCCGAGTGGTTAGAGGCGTCGACTAGGGACCGGAGTGTACCAGGTTTTATTCCCACAAGATCCATCGGTACGGATTAATGTTTGTGGCCTGCACATCTTCTCCCAAGCCTTGTATATAATGTATGTATGCTTTTATCGTGTGCTTAATGTTAGTGGGTCAAGAACTCTTCAAACTTGTGTAAATTGTTGAAAACACAGAATAAATGAATATTAAAACATAACAAAACAAAAACTTCCCCAAACTGTATTTCAGTAAAGAACATTTGGAAATTATGGAAACGATGTCTTACACGTTACCACCGTCTGCACATTGGTACCTAGTCATCTAGTGACCTGGTACAGGCTGATAAGAGGTCACTAGGTTTTATACTGTAAGAGACAGAAAAGGGACGAGGAATACCAAAAACGACATCGAGGTTGCCTTTTCTGATTTTGTTGCAATTTCTACCAGTGTATTCGGCCATGTTCAGCACAAGAGAGTCTAGTTGGAGATCGTTTCAATATTGATTTGGATGTTGTATTTAAAATGTTTTCTGGATGTCCTTTATCAGTTTTTTGTTCGTCCGTTACAGAGTTGATGTTGTTGTTTTCTCTTTGCCCTTTATTGTTTGCTAAAAATATTTTATCTTATGTCCTTGTTTTTGTTTTCTTTTGACCCTTGGTGTGTTAAATTTACCATTGTAATCAGTGCAGAGTGGTAATGTAGGATATCTTTCCATATTCCTTTTGGATTATAAACATGTATGTAAATTCTTTTCAGTGGAAAATGCCGAGTAATACAAATAACAAGTATTTTCCAATGTAAAGAAGGCGATATGTCGGGGGTTTTTTGTGTCGCCTGCGAAGCATAGCGACACTTAGGGATCACTGTCGTTCATCCGTTTGTCCATCTGTCCGTCCGTCTGTCTGTCACACTTGGATGTCTGTAACACTTGGATGTCTGTCACACCCTTTATAAAAGGGACTCCTAAGTGTCGCTATGTTTCGAAGGCGACACATACATTCCTTGGAATTATTTTTTTCTCTTTGAGTTTTGTTTGCAGTGTGATCTGCCTATAATTTGTCTAATTTTGTGTATTATGAAGGCAAAGATTTCAAATGATATAGACACTTAGACTGGAATTGACCAAAACATTCAAAAGGAGTGCTGTATGGTTCCTGTATAATTTCTTAAGGTGGTTTTCGCAAGCTTGAGGTATCGAAGTCCCTGTCAATAAAGGTTTCTTTTGACTATTTGTTTTGTTTATTTTCATTATGAATTCCAAAACATGAGAGCAACACACATTAGTTTGTAGAACCATCCAAAACTACCACATTCAACATGTAGTCAACGGATTTGATCATTTATACACAGCTAAAGTAACAGGTGTTTAAAGCGAGCAGGGGATGCTTACTCTCCCTGGGCACCTATTCCCATCTCAGCTAGGAATTCAGTTTGCTCCTTTGTCATAGACATACAAAATTCACAAATCTACATATTCTTTATTTTATCATTTATTTTAGCAATATTTTGGCATAAACGAATGATATAAAAATATATAAACATTTGTTATCCTGTGATAAAATTTGAAGAGATAAAATGTGTGTCATTACAAAGGACAAATATAATTTGAAGGGATAAACCCAAAATGACCAAAATCAAAAGACCAACAGAAAATGACTTTGGTTGACGCCCTCGTTTAGAATAAGTTTCCATAAACACGAGGTCTCGACGAACGTACAATTATGGTGTAAAACAACCTCCTCACTATTAGATGACCACACACAAACAAGTACGTAAAACGCAGAGGCCCCAGCGACACAGATGAATATGTAATGGCTATAAAAAGAGGACGTGCGTAATACAGTCCGTGCTCTGTCGGCTGTAGCGAGCTCATATATGTTATCACTCGAGGAGTCCGACTGACATTCAAAGAGGACAGGTAGTCGGGGCCCTGTCTTCTCTAAAGAGGTTTGGACAGGGTCCGTCATGGAGTCCTGTCGTCACAGTCAGTCAGAGTCCAAGTCTTAAGAATGCCATGGTACAAGATTGTAGATTGGTCAAGTACCAAACCTAGTGTCCGTCTGGTGACATTAGGATCATATCCACGGTATAAAAGGCGTTTGATGGTTCTGACGCATTTTCGATGGTTATGCTGTCTACCTTTGGTCCTTCTTATTTTGTTAATTATGTCACCATAAAATGCAGGTTGTGAAATACCCAAAGTAATATACTCTGTTGCTTGTATAAGAAATTTATATTTCACGTAAACACTGACGCAAAACAGCTAGAATGATAAACTGGGCGAACAATATTTTGAGGAACAGTCCTTGTGCAGAATTGCAAAGTTTAAGGCCATTATAACTTTAACAAAAGAAATATTTTTTTCATTCAAAACTTTTAATTAAGAAATACCAGAATTATACACCCATGAACACCAAAAGTAAGACAGTCATTACTTATATTTGCATTTATTCTAAACATCAGTCATTTTTATTTGCATGCACTTCGCACATTTTGCCTGTTGTAGCGTCAAATGTATTTGAACGTTGGTAAATTCCCCCTACATACAAATCTTGAACGTGACGTCACAATAGAACAGTATCATCTAAAGTTTTCGTGGTATCTATCAATCCTTTCTCTAGAAGTTCTTTTTCATAAGTCTTCAACTGACTCTGGAAGCCTGCATTTGGACGAATTCTGGAACGTTTTGACTTCACGTGATCATAAGCGACCTGAAGTGTCACTCCGTACGTCCGCATGAGATATGCTATGACAACGGTGGAGGATCGGGAAATTCCGGCATTACAATGAACAAGTGTACATCGTGCTTGTCTTCCCTCTTCTATGAATTTAAAGGCCTCGTCGAAATGTGGCAATATGTTCGTGTCCGGAACATCCAGGAGGTCAATTGTCTTATACACGAATCTGTCCGGAAACATGTTCTTGATCAACGTCGCCATATTGAGTATGTGGGTCACGTGATACTTTTTCAAAATGGATTCATCTACAGCAACATCTTGTGAACCTTGAAAGGAAACAAAAGAAATCGGTTATTTCTCCATGATTTTTTTCTGTTTATTTTTTATTTCGTATCATAGACTTAACCATCTTACTGGTGTTTCTGTCCTACCGTTCTAAATGCTTTTAAAAAAGATTAAAAAGAAAGACGTTAAGAGAGAGAAAATTCTTAAAGTAATTTTTGTTTTCATTTCTATAACAGTTTTACTTATAGTATGCATTGCAAAAATTATTAATAAATGTTATTGATTACATCAAATTTGTGGAAAAATAATATAGTCAAAAAGACTTCACATTATCCAAAGTACGAGGCTGAGCACCTACTTACCCAAAATCAAACCAGGGACAATTTCCCCAACTTGCAGGTCAGCATTAGGGTCAACAACAAAGCCATATCTTGGATCGCTGTCCACTTTATTTTGTACAAAATCCCCATCAGCTCCTCTTTTTTCCACAAACAGCCGCCCATCTGTCGTGGTCACTTTTGTAGTGGTTTGCCTTTTGAATAAATTAAGAGGAAAATCTCAACCATAACAAATCACTGCAATGATAACAGCGGGACACACACGCATGCGACAAGAAACTGGGGGGAGGGGGGATGAAAGAAACTGTCGTGTATATATGTACAGTGTATTCACATACCATGCTAAATTCACAATTGGAGTTGTTCAATACGTAATTGTACCGTATCTGACTTGTTGAAAGTATCGTGAGTGCTGTTGATATTATCGTCAGGATCTTCTTTTACTCATTTGTGTCACATTCATGCCTTTTGCCGTGTAGAGCTCGTAAAAAAGTTCCACGCGAGGGGTTTGAAAGTAAGTTTTTTGAATATGTTTTCCTGACATTGTCTCCATAGCACTTTCGATATAGTCATAACCTCAGACAGTGCATGTATTTTATATATTTTTCATTTTCGTGCGTGAACATCGACGGCGGATGCGGCTAGCCAACAGGGGATGCTTACTCCTCAAGGGCACCTGGTCCCACCTCTAGCTTGCTAGGGGTCCTCCGGTGCTCTATTTAGTGCTCTATTGTAAGTGCTGTTGAGATTATCGTCAGGACCTTCTTTAAACAATTTGTTCTACGAAATTTGATTTAAACTGAATTCATTTGAATTTATGTGACATGGCAAATATAAAACAGCAGATGGGGATGGGGATCGACAATTAAGGAAATAAATACATGTTATTGTATTTCTGAAAAATTATTATAAAATCCTCTAACATGAAATTAAACTGCGCAAAGTACTGCATCTGATCTCTTCCGCTTGAATATAATTAACTCCCCTTTCTGTCAATGCGGAAACACTACTGAAGACGCCTATCACTATTTCTTTGAATGTCAAAATTTCATACAACAAAGAACAAAATTATTTCAATCACTTAGAGAGTTCGCTCCAATAACTTTACAAAAATTGCTATTTGGTGATTTAGATAAAACAGGGTTTTTTCTAGCCTCTGATCTCAGGGGCCTGGGCCGATGAATTTGGGAATTTTGCAACATTTCAACCTAAATTGGGAAATAAATTTCAAACATCTAAAAGATATATTTATGCAAATTATCCCTTATCATATAAATTGTCTATATTTTGAATCCCTCCTAGAGTTAACTAACACAACATGTTTGTTCTACTTTTGCTTTCCTTTCAGTTAATGATACGTAAATTGGAAAATTAATGAATCTCTCCTTTTGGAGAAAAGATTGAATTGGGAATTTTTAGGTCTAAAATTGGGAAAAAGTACAACTTTTTGGCATTGGGAATGGGGCCAAATTTCGGCCACCTACAGACCCTAAAAAAATCCCTGGAAAACCGATAGAGAAAACGAGAAAATCATACATTCAGCACAGATATACATTCAGGACACTAAAAGATTCACTACTTAACTCTCTCTCTCTCTCTCTTCATTTCCTCTTTCAAACTCATTCATTCATTCATTCATTCATTCATTCATTCATTCATTCATTCATTCATTCATTCACTTTCTGGTTTGTTCTGGTCTGCACCTTTTCATTGTAAATATGCATACCTACATATTTTGTTTGGTGTTTTTTGAAAGATAATCATCATTGTATATACCGCCATTCATGACATACTTGTTGTATTCATTTGTAGGGAGAGGGCGTTTGTAATGTTGTTAAAACTTTTGCCCGATCCCATTTCGTTTTCGGAAATAAAATATGTTTTAACTAACTAAAGTACTGCATAATCACACAGTCTACATCGCCATCTCGTGCAGAAGTTTTTGTATGTATTGGACAGTGTATTTGAATATTACATAAACACATAGTGACACAATAACCTCACATGCCAATGAGAAATACAAAGTTTTACTGAAACGCATCTAAATCACTCAGTATGAACTACTAGAACATAGAGGGATCAAGATCAACATATCTTACAGCACGACTCATCATCCGCAAATACAAAGGCTATCACAAAGACGAATAGCAAACTTGACACTTAGAATATTTTGGACCGAAAAAAAGAGTCTTGCTCAAACATATTTTGAACGCTGATCATGCTTGAAACTCTGTTTCTTCTTCTTTCCAAATGACACTCCGTGTATATCTTGGATCTTTGTTTTCACCGATAGGGCCATTTCTCTGTTATTTTCTGTTTTGCGTCCTCGTGCTGGTAGGTTTTAAAAGCCCAAAGTCACAAAACAAAACAAAAAAATAAAATAATAGAATCTTTTGAAAATTAAATGTGTTTTCTACAGAAATTAAAGAGAAATTGCATGTTTAATGTTTTAAATTTCATGTTAAAATGTAAAAGTACTGCAATGATTAAAGACATTACATTATCATGATTATCTGTCATATTTCATAAAGTCACATAATATGAAATTGCATCTTTGTTTTATATTCTTGTTTGTTTTTCTCCCTGGCTGGCTGGTAAGTTTCTCAATTTCAAAAGGACGCAAAACAAAATAAAAACAAGAAATGGCCTAGGTTTAAATCCGGTGAGACTCATACATTTTGAGTAAGGGAATCCGAGAGCATTTCAGATTCTGGGGTTGTCAATGAAAAAGGAAAATAAGTTTTACGATAGTAAAAGTCTATAGTAGCTATAAATTGGGGGAAAATATTTCACCAAGAATGCAGGCCCAAATTCTCAACTTTTGCCATATACTGAAGTACGTAGTACTATATATGTAGGAACAATTAACCATCGGCATTTGTCATGTAATTCTTTACATATGCATGTATTTTATATACATGTACTTATCAGACAGACGCGTAGCCAGGCGTACGCAAGTACGCAGGTGCTTCCACATATACGTAGTTTAGCAAAAAAATGGGGGAGTCAGAAAGAGAGAGAATAAGTCGTCTCGTTATCGTAGTCTTTGTTATCTTGAAATTCAGTTATCTGCATATAAACATATGGAGTAAAAATCAAAGGCAAAAAGGCGTAGAATGGTTGATTTATAACGTAGAAACTTTGCGTAAAAATAGTAAATTTCAGACACTGTCAGGGACCCCGTCTGACCCCCCCCCCCCACCCCCTTTTTATGGAGGATTTTTTTCTCGATCTGCGTAATTTCTAGATGATAATTTCCAGTAACCTACCTTAGTTTTGACTTATTGAAGTTCTGTAATGCTCCAAGGAAGCCACCGCCCTCTTCTGGATCCATTTCAGTAGCTATGGGCTTTCGGTTTGTTGTTTACAAACAAACAGAGCGCTCGTAAACCCGACATTTTATTTTTTAAGACCAAAGACGAGAATAATTTCGTTCTGTTCTGTTCTTCTCTTTTCTTATTTGAATCATTCAGTCACTCATTGTTATTCATTAATTCACTCATTTATTCAATAATTCAGTTCTCCTATCCCTTTAATGTACAACCAATAGAGATAGCAAATGAAACTTGAGGGGGATGTAATGAATTCTTCTTCTTCTTCCGATTACTGCAGGATATAAAAAGACTCGTTATTGTTCAAATACTAGTACAGTAAACAAAATAAAGAAACGTAATTAACAAACCTTTCCTGCACAACACCGTCTCTGAATGATCACATACTTATAGTTATACCGTAGGGTAACTGCATGTACATATAAGAGGTTTTAAAAAGAATGACCACATCACAATATAGGTATTGATCGCAATTCGATCGTTAAAACCAGTGTGTACATACGTATACACATTCTGAATTGCCATTTACATGACGTGCCTTTAACTCAAGAAAGAGAAATTATTTCATTTTGAAAAGTTTACATGGTGAGTCAATTCAATCATTTTATGAATAGAAGGATCAAAGACAACCGGCAATGATAAACGTACATGAAATGATAAATATAAAGATCTACAGTGAAGGTAGTAGAAGACGGAAATTTATGTTAAATTAGAGGGGGGGGGGGGTGGCAACTTTGACTTTCTGGGATAATTGTAGCTAGAAAAATGACATAACTAGGAAAAGAACTCGAAGGAAACGAGGGTAAGATATCCAAGATAACTTCTTTCGAGAAAAAGTAACTCGAGCCAAGTCCCCCTCAAGCATTTAAGACGACGCTTTCAAAAAGAAAGAGAGTCGGTAAATAATAAAAAAGGCAATCAAGCTAGAAATAAAACAAAACCCATTTTTAACCTTTTGTCGAAATATGTGTAAACGGCTATATTTCGTTTTGTTTCTTTTCGTTTTGTTTGTTTGTTTGTTTTTTGTTTTTAGTCAAACTCTCAGACATACAGAGTTACCCCGCTTTGTATGTTGTCAGCAAGTCGCATCCGACGATGTGTAGAAAAAGTTATAGACATGTTTCTTAACATGACAGAATTTTAATTTTGTTTTTGTTTTTGTTTTGTTTTGTTTTGTTTTGTTTTGTTTTGTTTTGTTTTGTTTTGTTTTGTTTTGTTTTGTTTTGTTTGTTTTTGTTTGTTTGTTTGTTTTTTGCTTTTTTTTTTTTTTTTGGTTGGTTTTGGTTTGTTTTTTAATAGGAAATGAAATGAGATTTAATTTAAAAAAATTTAATTTTAAAATATTACACGAATGCCCCCTTCTGCATCTTTGTCAGAAAACAGCTGTAATAGTGTGATATAAAAAGTAATTCATACTCGAAGTTAAAGGTCACTATAAAGGTTGCACTTGAAAAATACGAAAGCCCTATCATTTACCATTAAAAGTTATGACCAAAAAATTTAAAGTAGGTAAAATCCAATATGTCATGGTCATTATTTTTGGGATCAATATAACGGTCTCGTCACAAGAAATGCACATTTGAAATATGGACGCCCTATCACTTATGGCCAAGGTGAACAAACGGACACGTAAAATTAAATCATTACATGCATCTGAATCTCCAATTACAAGGGTCACAGTTATACCATATCTAAAGCGAAAAAGTGTTACTTACTTTGAAACATTTATCTAAGTATCTGGGTAAAATATTTTTCTTTCCAGACTGAAAATGGCAGCACGTATAGATAAATATGGTCACGTAATTGCAAGTTACGACGAAGACTATGACGAAGAGGCATGTGATGAAATAGTTCCAAATTTGTTCATGAGTGAGTAGTAATCGTTCAAAATAGTCCCAAATTTTTTCATAAGTGAGTAGTCATCGTTCAAAATAGTTCCAAATTTGTTCATTAGTGAGTAGTAATCGTTCAAAATAGTTCCAAATTTGTTCATGGGTGAGTAGTAATCGTTCAAAATAGTTCCAAATTTGTTCATAAGTGAGTAGTAATCGTTCAAAATAGTTCCAAATTTGTTCATAAGTGAGTAGTAATCGTTCAAAATAGTTCCAAATTTGTTCATGGGTGAGTAGAGATCGTTCAAAATAGTTCCAAATTTGTTCATAAGTGAGTAGTAATCGTTCAAAATAGTTCCAAATTTGTTCATAAGTGAGTAGTAATCGTTCAAAATAGTTCCAAAATTTGTTCATGGGTGAGTAGTAATCGTTCAAAATAGTTCCAAATTTGTTCATAAGTGAGTAGTAATCGTTCAAAATAGTTCCAAATTTGTTCATAAGTGAGTAGTAATCGTTCAAAATAGTTCCAAATTTGTTCATGGGTGAGAAGTAATCGTTCAAAATAGTTCAAAACTTGTTCATAAGTGAATAGTAATCGTTCAAAATAGTTCCAAATTTGTTCATGGGTGAGTAGTAATCGTTCAAAATAGTTCCAAATTTGTTCATGAGTGAGTTGTAATCGTTCAAAATAGTTCAAAACTTGTTCATAAGTGAGTAGTAATCGTTCAAAATAGTTCCAAATTTGTTCATAAGTGAGTAGTAATCGTTCAAAATAGTTCCAAATTTGTTCATGGGTGAGTAGTAATCGTTCAAAATAGTTCCAAAGTTGTTCATGAGTGAGTAGTAATCGTTCAAAATAGTTCAAAACTTGTTCATGATTGAATTCTTAATCATCATTGAAAATAACTTCAATTTTGTTCAAGCATGAGTAATTTTTATTTACAATAGTTCCATTTTTTTTGTTTATGTGCGGTAAGTTATCATTTACAATACTTCAAAATTTGTCCATCAGTGAGTACTTATCATTGACAATAGTTCTTATTTGTTCATGAGTGAGTATTTATCATTGACAATAGTTCCAAATTTGTTCTTGAAAGAGCAGTTTTCATTGGCAATAGTAACTATTCTAATTTGTTCTCGAGTCAATAGTTATGATCACTGACAATAGTTCTAATTTCTTCTTGACTGAGGTATCATTGACAATAGTTCCATTTGTGCAAGCTTGAGTAATTTTCATTGACAATTAATCCAAATTTGTTCATGAGTTAGTAGTTATCATTGACAATAGATCCAAATTTGTGCAAGCATGAGTAATTTTCATTGACAGTAGATACTAATTGACAATAGTTCCAAATTTGTGCAAGCATGAGTAATTTTCATTGACAATAGATCCAAATTTGTCCATGAGTTAGTAGTTATCATTGACATTAGTAATCATTGACAATACATGTAGTTCCAAATTTGTGCAAGCATGTCATGATGAGTAATTTTCATTGACAATAGGTCCAAATTTGTTCATTAGTTAGAAGTTATCATTGACATTAGTTATCTTTGACAATAGTTCCAAATTTGTGCAAGCATGTCATGAAAAGTAATTTTCATTGACAATAGGTCCAAATTTATTCATTAGTTAGTAGTTATCATTGACATTAGTTTTGACAATAGTTCCAAATTTGTGCAAGCATGTCATGAAAAGTAATTTTCATTGACAATAGGTCCAAATTTGTTCATTAGTTAGTAGTTATCATTGACATTAGTTATCTTTGACAATACTTCCAAATTTGTGCAAGCATGTCATGAAAAGTAATTTTCATTGACAATAGGTCCAAATTTGTTCATTAGTTAGTAGTTATCATTGACATTGGTTATCATTGACAATAGTTCCAAATTTGTGCAAGCATGTCATGATGAGTAATTTTCATTGACAATAGATCCAAATTTGTTCATGAGTTAGTAGTTATCATTGACAATAGTTCCAAATTTGTGCAAGCATGAGTAATTTTCATTGACAATAGATCCAAATTTGTTCATGAGTTAGTAGTTATCATTGACATAAGTTATCTTTGACAATAGTTCCAAATTTGTGCAAGCATGTCATGAAAAGTAATTTTCATTGACAATAGATCCAAATTTGTTCATGAGTTAGTAGTTATCATTGACATTAGTTATCATTGATAATAGTTCCAAATTTGTGCAAGCATGTCATGATGAGTAATTTTCATTGACAAAAGGTCCAAATTTGTTCATGAGTTAGTAGTTATCATTGACATTAGTTATCATTTACAATAGTTCCAAATTTGTGCAAGCATGTCATGATGAGTAATTTTCATTGACAATAGGTCCAAATTTGTTCATGAGTTAGTGGTTATCATTGACATTAGTTATCTTTGACAATAGTTCCAAATTTGTGCAAGCATGTCATGATGAGTAATTTTCATTGACAATAGGTCCAAATTTGTTCATGAGTTAGTAGTTATCATTGACATTAGTTATCTTTGACAATAGTTCCAAATTTGTGCAAGCATGTCGTGATGAGTAATTTTCATTGACAATAGGTCCAAATTTGTTCATTAGTTAGTAGTTATCATTGACATTAGTTATCTTTGACAATAGTTCCAAATTTGTGCAAGCATGTCATGAAAAGTAATTTTCATTGACAATAGGTCCAAATTTGTTCATGAGTTAGTAGTTATCATTGACATTAGTTATCATTTACAATAGTTCCAAATTTGTGCAAGCATGTCATGATGAGTAATTTTCATTGACAATAGGTCCAAATTTGTTCATGAGTTAGTAGTTATCATTGACATTAGTTATCTTTGACAATAGTTCCAAATTTGTGCAAGCATGTCATGATGAGTAATTTTCATTGACAATAGGTCCAAATTTGTTCATGAGTTAGTAGTTATCATTGACATTAGTTATCTTTGACAATAGTTCCAAATTTGTGCAAGCATGTCATGATGAGTAATTTTCATTGACAATAGGTCCAAATTTGTTCATTAGTTAGTAGTTATCATTGACATTAGTTATCTTTGACAATAGTTCCAAATTTGTGCAAGCATGTCATGAAAAGTAATTTTCATTGACAATAGGTCCAAATTTGTTCATGAGTTAGTAGTTATCATTGACATTAGTAATCATTGACAATACATGTAGTTCCAAATTTGTGCAAGCATGTCATGATGAGTAATTTTCATTGACAATAGGTCCAAATTTATTCATTAGTTAGAAGTTATCATTGACATTAGTTATCTTTGACAATAGTTCCAAATTTGTGCAAGCATGTCATGAAAAGTAATTTTCATTGACAATAGGTCCAAATTTATTCATTAGTTAGTAGTTAATTCAAAAATTCACCTATTAAATAATCGCTTAATTTGGACATCATTCATGATTTAAAATGTGTACTTTATCATAAATATATATATATATTTTTATATATAATTATTATTGTAATTCAGGTGGATTTTATCCCTCCAAGGATTTAGAGAGACTGAAAAAGCTTGGAATTACTCACATTGTAAACCTATCATCATACGATAATGAATTTCCTACAACATTTACATATCATCGTATTGAAGTCGAGGATCTTCCAGATCAGGAAATTTTTAGTCGTTTAGAAGATGCCGTAAAATTTGTAGAAGAAGGCCTGAAAGGCGGCAAAGTTCTCGTACACTGTAATGCGGGACAGTCCAGGGCCGGAAGTATCGTAACTGCGTTCCTGGTGAAATCACGTAATCTCTCGGTGGACGATGCTCTCAAATTTGCGAGATCTAAAAGAAAACAAAATAAAGTTTTGCCGAATTCTGGGTTTATGAAACAACTTCGAGAGTATGAGAAGAAATTAAAGAATAGCACATAATATACAATTTACAATCTGGTCCTCTTGTTCACAACAATTATTGTCAATAATTGTGATGTTTTCCTGTTAAAGGTATAATTACAGTTATAAAATATTTGTTCACAACATCGATTCGTGCTAAACTTATGACATTTATCGAACAGTTTAGATAAAACGTATATAAAACATGTGATGGATTTCATTTATTATTGATTTTATTATAGATATAGAATATGAAAATTAATGTCAACAGTTCAAGGGCTCTCCCGAAGAGAAACGAACCTCTGTGACGATAAAAACAGATGTATAACATAACAAGCATAAAATCCCAGACAAACTGGAAAAGAAGTGAGAACAATTGTCCGAGAAGAGTGAGAGTCTTCCATGGGCGGATCCAGGATTAAAAAAAAAATTTTTTTTAAGGATGGTCCTAAAGTCCGAATGTTTTTGAAGAGCAAGAAAAAAAAAGCACATACACCAAAATATAAAGTCCTTGATTAATAATTGTCAGTTCTGTTTCTAATTATAAATAAGTAGGTGTCTGGAGAGCAAAAAGCCTAAAATCTTGAATTTTCACATCATATTGATTACTGATTGTCAGTTCTAATATGTAAATACAAATGGCAAGCGGCAGCGAGCCAGCGATTTTTTTTTTTTTCAGAATTGGAATAAGAAGGTTAGACAATAATGCCACTTATATCCTCTATTCCGTATTCGTGTCTTTTTTAGTTTCGTTGCTCTTACTAGTTAGTAACCTTGTTTGACCAAGGCGTAATGTAATATGGGTTGTATAGAAAAGCTGCATCATTTGAAAATAACGTATATAATAAATTCTGGCAAGCGGGCGAGACAGAGAAATTTTTTGAAATGCTGACGGCAAAATTTTATCAAAATGAAAGATTTCAAATACAAAATTTGTTATATTTTTCAAATTCATTAAACCATGACAACAAAAGGGGAATCGGGACTTAATTTTATGAAATATGTAATGTCACTATATTTATTATTACCGTCAGTCATGACTGACGGTATACTGTAATCATTCGTAACCTACTTGCACGGATAGAATACCTCTTGGCAATATGATTGGTTGACAATTGCATAAAATGCAAATATCTGTCTAGGTTATTCAGAACCTGTGTTTAAGATTATGTCACCAGGTCGGCTTAAGAGTCTAGATGACCTGACAAATGAAAGTCATATCGCATCAGTGTATTTTCTTCCGAAATATGCATCGAAAAGTCTTTGAACAGATACGTCCTATAACAATCGCAGATTTTCGGAAATTTCCGTCACTTGAATCGGAAAAAACGCGGAAAAGCCCGGAAATGTGCGATTGGTAAATGCATTTTCTAACTAGAATTTTACAACATTTACAGTCAGCTAACTGACGGCAAGCTTTTTGTAAAAGCTAATACTTGTTTTCTTAACTATGTTTCGAGAATTCGAGGTCCCTCCTATACCCCCACCCCTCTCTGGACCCTCGTTTGTCTTTCATTATCATATCATCAGAGGTACAAAAACACTTAAGAAATGAATCTTATATTTTTTTCTGTTGATGCAGGTATCACCCGAAAAATTGGACAGAAAACTGCATCAATGCGCGTAGCTACGCAATTGTCAAATTTGTCAAACACGAATGAACTCGTTGCTGAAAATGCAATTTGTAGATGTTTGCTTATCATTTCAAGGGTACCATTTCTTTTGGCACCTGTTTTCGACTCACTGGATTGTCGGGTTTTTTTTTTCAACGAACGCTTAATGGCTGAATATTGTTCCCCTTCTTTTGAGTTAAAAGTTACATGAATATATTTGCATGTATATAGCCTATTCTTAACTTTTTATAGCCAACATGCATTAGACACCTGCTCAAATGTTTTGTTCAGTTTTTGTTCATATTTTTTTAATATGGAAATATCAGGTGCACCAATTATCGTCATAAGGATAAAAAGAACAATACTATGTACAAATTTACATGAGTAAGATGTTGATAAAAAGTTATAGGACATTTATGACAATTATAAATTTCAACAAAAACCTAAAATTGCCATTATCTTCTTTCTTTGATATTTTTTTTTTACATTCAAATTCATTCATCAGTGAAATCAAAAGTGTATATAATATTACAAATGTACATGTATACGAAGGTGATAAAAAAAAATCATGGACATTTATGGAACGACATAGCTATAGCGTTCCATAGGTCCACATTAATGACAATTATAAAGTTCACCAAATTAATCAAAATCATCATTTCCATTTCTGTCGGTTTTTTCAACTCATTTCTTATCAAATTCATTCATCAGTGAAATTAAAGATGCATGCAATACTACAAATGCACCTGTATGTAACAGTGGCGATAAAAAAATTAAATGACATAATATAAATTATAAATTTCAATAAATATCTTAATTTACCATTTCCCTTTCTTTCATTTCTAATTAAACGTGATAAAAATTTTATCATTCGTAAAAATTCGAGATATTTAAAAATATCCTTTTCTCTCTTTTTCAAATTTATTTCTATCAAATTCATTCATCAGTGAAATTGAAAGTGAAAAAAGAAATTAAGATACGAGGTTACTGTGTTAGAAATTCAAGGACTTTAAATTTCCTTGACTTTTTGTTGAAGAGAGCATTACTGAAATTCTCAATAAGGCCATGCTAGCTTTTATTTCTGTTTTAGCGTTCGCGTGCGCCTATGTTTTGAGCACACGGAAATGAGAAAAAAAAACATCAACAACTTTTCAAAGATATTCAAGATTTTCAAAATTTCAAATCAAAAATGCAGTGAGCATCTTCGAAATCAATTTTCATCCTTTCTGTATTCAATCTTTGTTTGGATACATTGGTTTAGCCAATAGCCATCTTAGATAAATTAATTCGTACAAAATACAAAAATCTTCATTCTCTAGTTTTATCTTTCTTAGATAAAAATTCTTTTTTTTTTTTCAATGGAAAAAATGCGTTGTTTCTTATCGTGTAGGTGGGATTTTGGAGTTAAGAGTGGACACTAAACAGAAATAAAAATTGGAATGGCCTAATGTTGATGACACAGCGAAGGTAGATTGATTCTTAGCCTCTAGGTGGGGTATTCATGTCGGTTTATGGATATAAATAGATTTATATATATTGTCTGGATTAAGACGAAGCATGCTTGATTTATTTTTGCACATTAAGTTTGACAAGGAGGGATTTGAAAATATAAATGAAAATACCTTCACATAGACAAACTCTTAAGTATAGAGGGGACTATACTCAGTATCAATGAAAGATTCGCACGCCATGCGTAATGACAAGCTTGAACGTATTATTCAAAATTAATCCCAATTTTATTATATATACAATGTATGTATAGAAAATCTAATATGAACATTCTTATTTTAAATCTATCATAAAATGAAAATAAGATAAATTACTATCTGATCCCGACTTGTATGAATTCGTACTGAAACCTGACTCATGACACTATAAGTAAATCACAACAAAGGTTCGCCGATCTCATTGTTGCATAAATGGCTTCGGTCAGTAGAGCTCGGAGTGTGTATTCATCAAGTTATAGCCTCATGCCTGTATTTCTCTGTCTTGTTAGTAAGGTCACCTAGAGTGAGAATTTTAGGATATTTTTGTTTATACATCAGATGTTCGTCTTCTGTATGGCTATCCGGATTACACGGTGACAACCCTCCCATATAATTTTTTTTTTTTACACAGAGACTTTTAAGACCTAGAGTGAGAAGGATATTTTTGTCTAAACAACAGCTGCGCGTCTTAATAGCCCCATGTGTATGCGGATAGCCAAACCATTCGTTATATTACAGTTGTACATGCATATGGCGGATAACATGCGCCCGATTTCTTCACTTTGAAATCTACTGATCTATATTGCAAGCCTGTGCCGCCTATGACCTTATTGCAAGTTGCCTTTGCATTGTACATTGCTCTCCTTAAGTTTATGCATAATAATTTTAAAATTATTCATATTTTATGTTTTCGTGTGTATGCTTTGCTTGTTTGTTGTGTTTCTCTTTATACCTCGTTGTATATGCTGTGCTTTGTTCGTTATATACCGTTCGGTGAGGTTGTTCTCACCCTGTTGTTTCTGGAGTTAGAGAACCTTAACTCCAGAAACATGGGAGGGAATAGGGTAGATCAATATTTCGCCCGTCTAACACTGGTCAAATGACTGAATATGTAACATAAATAATCGAGTAGAAATAAAGTGTGAGACGGGCGAAATATTGAAGCTATGGATTGGGTTAAACAACACCCCCCCCCCCTTCCCCCCAAAAAATAAATAATATGTCTTGAATATTGACCCATGTGTACCATGCGGATGCCGTTGCTTTGGAGAGCAGCTTGGGTCTCGCCTTCAGGAATTTTTATGTTAATTTGTGTTTTACGCCAATATTTTGGCATGTTCTCGAATCGTAACAAGCTTATTCAAGTACAAAATTGTTAAATTCTCATTTATCGCTGACATTCCGCCAAGAGTATACAAGTCATTTTAAGTAGAATGTGTAGTGATTTTCCTTATTTCACCTGGTGACACCTCTTTAGTCAGTAATAACGTGTCAGTAATATTGTAGGTCTTCTAAAAATTGCAGATTCTACAATAGTCCTCTCATCGAAATGTGTCTATGTTTCCAAGTTTGAATCTCAGTGCAATAGAAGTGGAGCAGAGTTCAGGCGTGGAACAAAAGGATGTGACGGAGTCAGGAAATCCCATTTTCCTTTTCAGTTGATAAAAAATTCTTATTTTCCTAAACAAGTTTGCGTACTAGTTTACTTTCTCCAAAATAAAAGGGTCGAACCTGTCCCCTTTTCCTTATCCCCCTTTCCCTGGCCGAACTTAATTGTCCAATCGTGGCATTAAGTTCTAGATTTGTTCATGGCTTGTATTTTCATAATCTATGCAAGGACCCTTGAAGCTTCATCATTTCTTTCTAAAACAATTTTTAAGCATTTTGCTAGTTCCTTTCCTTGCATACGTATTTGAATCATGCTGCAATTCCTGAACCTATACCGGTACGCAGTTTGTGATTTACCTTTTACAAATTGTCGTTGCATCTTGCCCTTTGCAAATTGCCATTGGCATCTTGCGAGATGCGTTTTGCAAATTGTCCTTTTGTTTCTTGCGACTTGCTTCTTGCTTTTGCTTCCCATGTTTTCTATTTTCACTTTCTGAATTGAAACCTTGAACCTATATCAATTTTGCATCCAGCGTTTTGCTCTTTTCGTTTCAATTTTTGTTCAATATTCCTGTCTGTTTTCTTATTCATTTTACGTCATTTGATGCCGAGGCTGTTTGTACAAGAAGCAATTGAGGCAAAACAAATGAAACAAAACACATATAGCATTTAGGTTCTAGGTTGTTTGTATACAAGAATCACAACATACATGTAAGCAGCAAAAAAAGCATTAGAAGCAACCGAAGCAAGCACAAGAAGCAACCGAAGCAAACACGAATTTGTAGCATTTAGGTTCTGCTCAAGAAGCATGCTAGTAACATAAGAAGCAAACACAAATAGCATTTTGGTTCTGAGTTGTTGCTCAAGAAGCAAGCTAGTAACATAGGAAGCAAACAGAAATAGCATTTTGGTTCTGGGTTGTTGCTCAAGAAGAATGCTAGTAACGTAAGAAGCAAATACAAATAGCATTTTGGTTCTGAGTTGTTGCTCAAGAAACATGCTAGTAACATAAGAAACAAACAGAAATAGCATTTTGGTTCGGGGTTGTTGCTCAAGAAGCATGCTAGTAACATGGGAAGCAAACACAAATATCATTTTGGTTGTGGGTTGTTGCTCAAGAAGCATGCTAGTAACGTAAGAAGCAAATACAAATAGCATTTTGGTTCTGGGTTGTTGTTAGTAAAATCAAATTCAAGGAATAGTGGTCCCCCGCTTTTGGGTGTTTGTCTTTAAAGAAATGCTTACAGACATCCCCCCATTCATAAGTTTTAATAATATATCTCATATATTATCAACATTCTAAATATGAAAGATTAACTCCAAGAAAAGGTCAAAAGGTCCAAACTTGTGTTTTGTTTCCAAGGGACAGGGCTTATGAAAAGGTATGCACATGTGAAATATTTAAGACCTATGATTTAAATTACCATCAAAAACTTATGGTCGAGGTTGAAGTTTTTAAATGTGGGTCAACCTCGATGGACAAGGTCACAAGGTCAGAATGTTATTACCAACAGAAAGGTCTCATCACAAGGAATACACATGTGAAATGTGAAAGCCCTATCATTTTCCATTAAAAAGTTATGGACAAGGTTATAGTTTTTTGAAAAGTAGGTCGAACTCAAAGGTCAAGGTCAAAAATTTTGGTATCCATGCAAAGGTCTTGTCACAAGGAATACACATTTGAAATATCAAAGCCCTATCACTTTCCATTCAAAAGTTATGGTCAAGGTTAAAGTTTTTAATAAGTAGGTCGAACTCAAAGGTCAAGGTCACAAGGTCAAAAATTTTGGTATCCATGGAAAGGTCTTGTCACAAGGAATACACATATGAAATATCGAAGCCCTATCACTTACCATTCAAAAGTAATGGTCAATGTTAAAGTTTTTAATAAGTAGGTCAAAGTCCAAGGTCAAGGTGACAAGGTCAAAAATTTTGGTATCCATGGAAAGGTCTTGTCTCAAGGAATACACATGTGAAATATCAAAGCCCTATCACTTTCCATTCAACAGTTATGGTCAAGGTTAAAGTTTGTAATAAGTAGGTCAAAGTCCAAGGTCAAGGTCACAAGGTAAAAAATTTTGGTATCCATGAAAAGGTCTTGTCACAAGGAATACACATGTGAAATATCAAAGCCCTATCACTTACCATTCAAAAGTTATGCACAAGGTTAAAGTTTTTGTGACTGACGGACAGACGGACGAACAGACGGACGGACGAACCGGTTTTAATGTCCCCGCGCTTTCGCGAAAGCGGGGGACAAAAATAAGATGCAGACACAAATAGCATTTCGGTTCTGGGTTATTGCTCAAGAAGCATGCTAGTATCATATAAGAAGCAAACATAAATAGCATTTCGGTTCTGTGTTGTTGCTTAAGAAACATGTTAGTAACATAAGATGCAAACACAAATAGCATTTTGGTTCTGGGTTGTTGCTCAAGAAACATGCTAGTAACATAAGAAGCAAACACAAATAACATTTTGGTTCTGAGTTGTTGCTCAAGAAACATGCTAGTAACATAAGAAACAAACAGAAATAGCATTTTGGTTCGGGGTTGTTGCTCAAGAAGCATGCTAGTAACATAAGAAGCAAACACAAATAGCATTTTGGTTCTGGGTTGTTGTTCAAGAAGCATGTTAGTAAAATCAAATTCAAGGAATAGTGGTCCCCCGCTTTTGGGTGTTTGTCTTTAAAGAAATGCTTACAGACATCCCCCCATTCATAAGTTTTAATAATATATCTCATATATTATCAACATTCTAAATATGAAAGATTAACTCCAAGAAAAGGTCAAAAGGTCCAAACTTGTGTTTTGTTTCCAAGGGACAGGGCTTATGAAAAGGTATGCACATGTGAAATATTTAAGACCTATGATTTAAATTACCATCAAAAACTTATGGTCGAGGTTGAAGTTTTTAAATGTGGGTCAACCTCGATGGACAAGGTCACAAGGTCAGAATGTTATTACCAACAGAAAGGTCTCATCACAAGGAATACACATGTGAAATGTGAAAGCCCTATCATTTTCCATTAAAAAGTTATGGACAAGGTTATAGTTTTTTGAAAAGTAGGTCGAACTCAAAGGTCAAGGTCAAAAATTTTGGTATCCATGCAAAGGTCTTGTCACAAGGAATACACATTTGAAATATCAAAGCCCTATCACTTTCCATTCAAAAGTTATGGTCAAGGTTAAAGTTTTTAATAAGTAGGTCGAACTCAAAGGTCAAGGTCACAAGGTCAAAAATTTTGGTATCCATGGAAAGGTCTTGTCACAAGGAATACACATATGAAATATCGAAGCCCTATCACTTACCATTCAAAAGTAATGGTCAATGTTAAAGTTTTTAATAAGTAGGTCAAAGTCCAAGGTCAAGGTGACAAGGTCAAAAATTTTGGTATCCATGGAAAGGTCTTGTCTCAAGGAATACACATGTGAAATATCAAAGCCCTATCACTTTCCATTCAACAGTTATGGTCAAGGTTAAAGTTTGTAATAAGTAGGTCAAAGTCCAAGGTCAAGGTCACAAGGTAAAAAATTTTGGTATCCATGAAAAGGTCTTGTCACAAGGAATACACATGTGAAATATCAAAGCCCTATCACTTACCATTCAAAAGTTATGCACAAGGTTAAAGTTTTTGTGACTGACGGACAGACGGACGAACAGACGGACGGACGAACCGGTTTTAATGTCCCCGCGCTTTCGCGAAAGCGGGGGACAAAAATAAGATGCAGACACAAATAGCATTTCGGTTCTGGGTTATTGCTCAAGAAGCATGCTAGTATCATATAAGAAGCAAACATAAATAGCATTTCGGTTCTGTGTTGTTGCTTAAGAAACATGTTAGTAACATAAGATGCAAACACAAATAGCATTTTGGTTCTGGGTTGTTGCTCAAGAAACATGCTAGTAACATAAGAAGCAAACACAAATAACATTTTGGTTCTGAGTTGTTGCTCAAGAAACATGCTAGTAACATAAGAAACAAACAGAAATAGCATTTTGGTTCGGGGTTGTTGCTCAAGAAGCATGCTAGTAACATAAGAAGCAAACACAAATAGCATTTTGGTTCTGGGTTGTTGCTCAAGAAGCATAATAGGAACATTAGAAGCAAACACAAAAATATCATTTCGGTTCAGCGTTGTTGCTCAAGAAGCATGCTAGTAACATAAACAAACATAGGGTAATCAAAGATTACATAGCTCGCCTATACAGGTTTTTGTCAGAAACCAGGTTAAAGTTTTTAAAAAGTAGGTCAAAGTCCAAGGTCAAGGTCACTAGGTCAAAGGTCATGGTCTCAAATGAAAGGTCTCGTCACAAGGTATCTACACGTGAAATATCAAAGCCCTACCTTCTATAGTTCAAGAGATATAGTCCAGGTTAAAGTTTTTGAAAAGTAGGTCAAAGTCCAAGGTCAAGGTCACAAGGTCATGGTCTCAAATGAAAGGTCTCGTCACAAGGTATCTATACATGTGAAATATCAAAGCCCTACCCCTTATAGTTCAAGAGATATAGCCCAGGTTAAAGTTTTGTCTACGGACGACGACAACGACGACAACGACAACGACGACGACGCCGAGGGTATGGCATTAGCTCTCCGGACTTTTTCGTCCCGGCGAGCTAAAAATAGCATTTAGGTTCTGGGTCTCCATAGTAAATAGCCATTTGCGGACCTAGAAAACGTTTGAGTCCAAGGTCCAGTTTTGCCCAAAGGGTGGATCTAGACCATAATTTTCAGGAAAATTGAAAGATGTTACTGTAACATTTCAAATTTTAAAAAGAGGAGACGTCCAGATTCCTAACCCCGTGTCTAGATTAGCACACGGCTTACTTTCACAACTTGGAACGAATTACGCAGCTAGTTCCATAAATCGCTGAATATAGCTTCAAAAAGCACGAAGCAAACTCACAAACTTAATCAGTTTACTTAAACAATTAAGGTCAATTAAAACAGAAAAGTTTTAAAGATATTGTTTGACAGCTTAACTCAACAAAAATCCACAATCAGATAAAATCGGGATACTACGATTCTTACACTCAACGAACTCCGACATCCACTATTGCAAGAAAACGGGGTAATTTCTTCGACAAACAGACAGACAATTCGACTTTATATAATTCATTTATATTTATTTATTTACTTCTTCCCTCCTTAATTTCTCTTTTCTTTCTTTCTTTCCTTCTTTCTTTAATTTATTTGCAAAACAGTAGGATAATTTGAATTAAAGGCTTTAAAATGCCTCAATTTCATATGTTTTCAACTTTTGTTTTGTTTTGTTAAGATAACTTTTTTCTCATTTTATTTTTGTACATGCATGTATATGTCAATTTTCTTTTCCGATACAATAATTATATACATTTCTACCTAAGCATCATTCCATGCAATTATTTTCTGATAAGAAAGATATTTATTCTCACTGACAATGTGTGCTACTGATCTGTAGAATCTGCATTCAGATAAGATATTTACACTGAATAGTGTACTATTTGTTAAACCCAGCTTGCACCTCTTGACCAGATAAAGTTAAGCGCAAATCTAGAGGGGAAGTCAAAGTGGTCATTTGGACCCCCCCCCCCCTTTTTTTTGTTATATTTTGTCCAATTTGGCGCGTATATATTTTTCTAAATCATAGGATAGGCCACCTCCCCCTCCTCTCTCCGGAACGAAGATGGATAGTTCCATAAACATATAAAAAAATGAAATGCCTCCCGATTCATTATATTTTTTCCATTGTTTTCTTTGAAAAATCCTTTGCAAAAGATATTTTAGATATCTGTGGGATATTAGAAGAAATAATTTATTCATTTTTTTCGAGAATTCTCCCAATTTTCAATGAATCCTCCACCTCCTAACATGCCGGGCTGGACCCCTGAATCCCTCTCTTTCCCAGATTTGCGCATGACCAGACTGGACCTCCTTTTATCTTTTCTAGATATGCCCTTGATTTATTTTCTTCCACAATAGAAATCTTGGTGAACAAGTTCACATTCCAAACGTGCTCAAAGATATCGTCTCAAGATCTCAAAGAACTCTTAGAATGTTACAAGGAGCATGGAATAATTTGACTAAAATTTTATCTCCACGGGAATATCAATTTTTACACATTAACAACAAAAATACGATAAGGCTTAATCAACCTTAATGCAGGTCGGATTAGTGCAGGTGCACTCCTTCACCCATCAGAAATAAACCAATTCTGCCTTATTTCTTATGCTGCAGAAAACTACTTGCAAGTGACATAAACGTTCATATGTGTCAATGCTTGTTAACAAAGATGGCTGTTTACCAATCTAAATACCGATGTATGCCTATAATTCACATCCGAAGCTTGGGGAATGACGTCAACGTAAAAAATGCTGCTCACAGGTGCAAATTCACAGGTGTAAAGCTTGAAAATAGGTTAACCCTGGGGAAAAGAGTAGGTACATATAGACACTGTGCTTGATCCCCCTCCCTACTGATGAAAAAATAGTTTGGATTTTTCCTCAGGGTGGAATGTGATGCATATATTATATTTTAAAAATATTCCATCCTGTGGTCTCCATTTAATTTAGCATCTTCCTCTCTCCGTGTACTTACCGAAACAAAAGGAAGAAAAGTGGGCACTCAAATTCAGAGAAATATGCCTTTATAATCATCATAAAGTTCTTTCTACAATGTTTTCTCTGTAGATATGTATGTATATTTCATCAATCACAACAAAGATAGGATGTCGGCGTGTGTAGGAATAAATTTCAACAACAGAGTACATAAAAATGTTGTAGAAAAATGATTATTATTATCATTTTGCGCTTATCTAGAGAGAGGATTTAGAGAATGTGTTAACATTTATTGAATGTTGATAATGTGTGTTTTAATATATGACGGTGTTTTTTTTTTTTAATTCACTCCTCCTCTTTTTTTAAATAGAAAAAAAATCTGGATCCGCGCTTTATATTATTATAATATTGAAAATAAAAACCTTTAGTGGGAAGAAAAACAAAAGAATTATCATGAATATTGGTTTCTTTCCTATTTAACTACGATTGCGTGTATCTTTAAAATTTCAAACAAGCACATACGAGTACACACAGATGCAGCCTATTATACTGTAACATTTATATAGCCCCCTGTCTCTGGGATCCACCTGACTATAATTTCCCACCTGGCTGCAGCTTAACACTCAATTTTGTTGATATTTTATGGCCTAAAATGCATGACAAATGTGCATACATTTTTAATTAGTGCATAAAATCGTTATTTCCTGTGACCAGTTTCCGGTCTTATGCACTTGGAAAGTGGAATCAACATAAAAACCAAATGTTTTTCATTTTACATAAAGGTCGGTCATTACCAACTTAAAAACACCTGTTTTGCATTTTAGGTAAGAAAATATTTTTAAGTCGATAAATTAAATATGAAACTTACGAAATTTGAAGTCTTGGCATCTGAAGACTTATTTGTTTCATAGAAATGGTTATTTTAAATAAAATTTTACCCATAAATTCTAAATAATACACAATTCAATCTGTTTCTATGAATACAAAAATATATACAACATGTAATTTCAAATTTGCGAAATGGGCGAGTCATTGGAATTGAGAATTTTCATTCACTTGTGGATATACTACAATGTTATAAGCTACGTGGACTTCTCGGGATTTTCCGTCGAGTACTCGGAAAAACAAGTTTACCCAGTGAGCGACGGAAAGGATTAGATGATTATGTTTCAAATCGAACTGACTAAAAAGCAGAAAATTAGCACTTTTTGCCAACACTTTTATATATTAAAAATATTTCAAAGCATTTAAGAAATGACTGTTTTACTTTGGGTGTTCATGGTAGTATAATTCTGGTTGGTCACGTGCAAATTCCGTGAATCGCGAAGCGATTCTCGGAAAATTTGCACGCGTCCAACCAGAATTATACTACCATGAACACCAAAAGTAAGACAGTCATTACTTATATTTCCATTTGTACTAAATATCAGACACCCCTTTCAGCATTAATAATGTGCGTATTGAATGTAATAACGTCAAAAGTTTCTGAACGTTGGTAAATTCTGCATACTGTCAAAACTAAAGCGTGACGTCATAGTAGGCAACCAGAAATCCCTTTGCCTAACGGAAATATTGAAAAGTATAGAGAATGTTTGTAAAGTATATATATGTTGCCACCTTGTCTGTTGTTACATCAATCAAAAAGAGGTGTAATCTTTAGCTTGGTCATTTTAATCCTAAGAACAATTCGTGTTTTTCCCATCCTGGTATTTATTCAAATATTGTTTGCATGTGTGAAAGGGTTTGTCGAATCATTGTATCTAAACCCTCTGTGAACTTGTCAAGTCTGTTCTCCAGATTGCATTGCACATCAAGGTACACAGAATTTGCAATTGACATATTTCACCAGTTTTTTTTTCCTGCATGACTAAAGTGACAGATGTTGCCGACAAACAGGAGACGCTTACTCTCACCAGGCACCTGATATCATCTCCATGAGGAATTCATGTTTGTTTCCTCTAACTTTGTTTGATTTAACGTTTTTTCTTGTTTCGTATATCTCTTGATTGTGATTTTGTATTCTGATTTTGCTTTGTATTTGACATTTATCATTTCTATCATTGACGTTTGAACTATTGACCGACTTTTCAAATACTCAAGTGGAGTTTTTGAATTGTTCATCTACTAACCCTTAAATCAGTAGTCTTCTTCCCCACCTGATATGTAACGATACGTTAAAATTCACATGAGATTGAACGATGGACAAATGTTCGCACCAATACATGGCTACATATAGTAACGCTATAAAACACAGAAGTCTATTCCCTCCTACTTTTTGGGATTTTCATCCTCGGTCTCCTTCGCATCAAGTTATCTCCCTCCTCCTCCTCTTGGTAATTATGGTCGTCTTCATCAATTAAGGAAACAGAACAAAGAATTAAGAACTTTTCAGATTTAATTTCAAACATATTAAAGTGAAATATATAATAATCAATGCAATCTTCCTTTCTTCCACTCACAACACAAACTTGCAATAACAAAATATATGCACCAAGTTAAATTGCTCACTTCGAATTTCTACACTAGTAAATATATAAATCTAGCATATTCTGAAATTCTTTCAAAAAACAAAACTCACTCGTGCTCCGTGTAATAATTTATCATGAACCGCTAGCTGAAAGACTTGGGTAGACAGACAAAATGCGGGACAAATTATACAGCATTTGAGCAAAATGAAATGGATAAATTAATTTGTTCATTCACTTCAACATCGTAATACAATGTTGAAATTAATACTGACTCAGAAAACGTCCTTCCATCGTCTTTGGCGGAATAAACTACAGTTACTTTTCCTCCTTGCTATTTTCCACAAATTTTATGTACAGAAAATATGTACTAACTATCTGGAACAGAAGGGGAGTAAAAACGCCGCCTTGTCGAACACTAGCTCTATTGTATAATTATGCTACTTTGTACCTCCAGGAACAATCCACCTTCGTCTATTTATTGCACATGTATGAAAAGTCTGCAGACTATAAAATGAAAACAAATGTTCAAAAGGTTTGACTTGTTCAGTTTGTATCATGGGTGATCCCGAAATGCCTTCCATAACATCACAGAACTCTTCAAATATGAGATCCAAATAAATATACAATGATAGATACATTTTCCATGTGTCACATGATGGAACAACTTTTTGCCGCTTCTTTACGAAGGTGAACTTTGGCCTCGCCGATTCCACTGAACCGCTTCCGTCTTATGAACGACCTCTGGCGGCGAAGTGATGGACTGTCGTCTGGTGTTTTTGTTCCTGCAGACGATAAAGCAGCGACCTCTAAGACGTCACTCACGCTCCGATGTGACGTCATAGATGACGTTTCTGAGTATACTAATGCGCCTATGTGTTTGGCAGTTTTCAACCCCTGGAACAAAATTGAACTTCATAAATGGCGAGATAATCAGTTCATGTCTCAATAATATTCATATGAAATAATCGAGTCAAGATCGCTTGGGAATTCGAGGGTCTTTTTTAGAAATATAAAGTGTGAATGAACATACCTGATCATAGGTAACAGGGGTCATTTTCTTCTTGGCAAGACTTGCTACGTGCTCTTTGTCTGTCCGTAAGTCTGTCTTACATCCGACTAAGATGATTGGCTGTTTTGGACAATGTTCTCGCACCTCACTTGACCACTGAAAATAAGAAAGAAATACATGACGTTTGGCTGTAGACGTAAACTCGGAATCATATAAGAACTTTCAAAAATATTTTATGCATAAGAGATCTAGCTGTATTTTAAGCTTACCTTGGACACCGTGTTGGCCATAGACTCTGGATCACCCACTGAGAAACATATTATGACTAGATCTGCATCAGCATATGACAGGGGCCGAACCCGGTCGTAACCATTGGAACCTGGTAGAAAATAAAATAGATCACGTTATAAAAGTTAAAAAGCATGGTGACATATGCCGACATACAGCGTATGCGACTTACTTATGTGAACATGAATGAGTTAAAGAAGATCCTGACGACAATCCCAACAGCACTCACAATAGAGCAACAAATTGAGCATCGACGGACCCCCAGCGAGCCAGAGATGAGACCAGGTGCCCGGGAGGAGCAAGCATCACCTGTTGGCCAGCATGCATATCGACATGCAATGTTATTAACTGAAAGTTACTCTTGTTGACATTAGTATTGAACACGTCAGAAATAAGCTTCTTTAAAAAAGACCTGGTTTGTCTTTTGATTTCGCTTTAAATACATATTAAATACGCAATCGCGTAGTCCTATCATGACAACGGAAACTCCACCATTGTGTCAAGAAAAGGATCCACGTGTATAATGTAGATTTCTTCTCGGTCTTTATCATTAACGGCTGTAAGGGTTGTACTAATTTCTCTGATATAATAACGTTACATATCGTTTGCATCTATTTCAGCTCTAGAGGAAATATAATTGCTAATGCCATGTGTTACACATACAACGGTATATAGATAGGAGACAATTACATGGTAACAACTTGGAGCTAAATGTCACTTGGTGAACGTCATTATGCAGGGATCACCCTAGCCCTGCAGAGTAATGAGATAAAAATCTCATTTGCTAAAAAACAATGAGATTTTCTCGATTTCAATGAGATTTTGAATCATGTAAATAGTGAAAATAAAGCCTGTGTTTGTGAAACACGAATGCCCCCGGTGGCATCTTTGTTAGTATGAACACTATTTTCTGTTAAGAACATGTATGGGAGGTCGCTGGGATAAAAGTTCAAAGGTCAAGGTCACAAGGTCAAAAATTTTGGTATCAATGGAAAGGTCTTGTCACAAGGAATACGCATGCGAAATATGAAAGCCCTATCACTTACCATTCAAAAGTTATGCCCAATGTTAAAGTTTTTGAAAAGTAGGTCAAAGGTCAAGGTCACGAGGTCAAATTTTTTGGTATCAATGGAAAGGTCTTGTCACAAGGAATACACATGTGAAATATGAAAGCCCTATCACTTACCATTCAAAAGTTATGCCCAATGTTAAAGTTTTTGAAAAGTAGGTCAAAGGTCAAGGTCACGAGGTCAAATTTTTTGGTATCAATGGAAAGGTCTTGTCACAAGGAATACACATGTGAAATATGAAAGCCCTATCACTTACCATTCAAAAGTTATGCCCAATGTTAAAGTTTTTGAAAAGTAGGTCAAAGGTCAAGGTCAAGGTCACGAGGTCAAAAATTTTGGTATCAATGGAAAGGTCTTGTCACAAGGAATACACATGTGAAATATGAAAGCCCTATCACTTACCATTCAAAAGGTATGCCCAATGTTAAAGTTTTTTAAAAGTAGGTCAAAGGTCAAGGTCAAGGTCACGAGGTCAAAAATTTTGGTATCAATGGAAAGGTCTTGCCACAAGGAATACACAAGTGAAATATGAAAGCCGTATCACTTCCCATTCAAAAGTTATGCCCAATGTTAAAGTTTTTTGAAAAGCAGGTCAAAGGTCAAGGTCACAAGGTCAAAAATTTTGGTATCAATGGAAAGGTCTTGTCACAAGGAATACACATGTGAAATATGAAAGCCCTATCACTTACCATTCAAAAGTAATGCCCAATGATAAAGTTTTTTGAAAAGTAAGTAAAAGGTCAAGGTCAAGGTCACGAGGTCAAAAATTTTGGTATCAATGGAAAGGTTTTGTCACAAGGAATACACATGTGAAATATGAAAGCCCTATCATTTACCATTCAAAAGTTATGCCCAATGTTAAAGTTTTTGAAAAGTAGGTCAAAGGTCAAGGTCAAGGTCACGAGGTCAAAAATTTTGGTATCAATGGAAAGGTCTTGTCACAAGGAATACACATGTGAAATATGAAAGCCCTATCACTTCCCATTCAAAAGTTATGCCCAATGTTAAAGTTTTTTGAAAAGTAGGTCAAAGGTCAAGGTCAAGGTCACGA
Source organism: Pinctada fucata (assembly GCA_028142955.1). Classification (NCBI taxonomy): domain Eukaryota; kingdom Metazoa; phylum Mollusca; class Bivalvia; order Pterioida; family Pteriidae; genus Pinctada; species Pinctada fucata. The sequence continues at coordinate 6,343,471 of AP027114.1, read as the reverse complement.
GGTCAAAAATTTTGGTATCAATGGAAAGGTCTTGTCACAAGGAATACACATGTGAAATATGAAAGCCCTATCATTTACCATTCAAAAGTTATGCCCAATGTTAAAGTTTTTGAAAAGTAGGTCAAAGGTCAAGGTCAAGGTCACGAGGTCAAAAATTTTGGTATCAATGGAAAGGTCTTGTCACAAGGAATACACATGTGAAATATGAAAGCCCTATCACTTCCCATTCAAAAGTTATGCCCAATGTTAAAGTTTTTTGAAAAGTAGGTCAAAGGTCAAGGTCAAGGTCACGAGGTCAAAAATTTTGGTATCAATGGAAAGGTCTTGTCACAAGGAATACACATGTGAAATATGAAAGCCCTATCATTTACCATTCAAAAATTTTGCCCAATGTTAAAGTTTTTGAAAAGTAGGTCAAAGGTCAAGGTCAAGGTCACGAGGTCAAAAATTTTGGTATCAATGGAAAGGTCTTGTCACAAGGAATACACATGTGAAATATGAAAGCCCTATCACTTCCCATTCAAAAGTTATGTCCAATGTTAAAGTTTTTCGGACAAACAGACAGACAAACAGACAAACAGACAAACAGATAAACAGACAAACAGACGGACAGGCCAAAAACTATATGCCCCCGAATCTTTGATTCCGGGGGCATAAAAATTAAACTTCGGTTTCTCTTTATTTCCGTTAACACATTATTTGAATCAGGGACGTATACGTCCCTGTTTGAATCTCCCTGGAATTTTTCTTTTTCCCTTGTTTGAATGACATTTTAAATGAACATAGGGTAATCAAAGATTACATAGATAGTCTACGGACGACGACAACGACGATGACGACGCCGAGGGTATGGCATTAGCTCTCCGGACTTTTTCGTCCCGGCGAGCTAAAAAAATGAGGTCAAATAAAATTGAAAATTCTTTGTCTCTTGCCGCACGCTATAAGACGCCGACGAGACGTTTTTTTCACAACATTAGAAATAAAGCCTGTGTTTGTGAAACACGAATGCCCCCGGTGGCATCTTTGTTAGTATAAACACCATTTTCTGTTGAGTACATGAAAGTCAAGGTGACGAAGTCAAAACTTTTTGCTATCAATGAAATGGTCTTCTCACAAGGAATACACATGTGAAAATTGAAAGCCCTATCACTTACTATTCAAAAGTTATGCCCAATGTTAAATTTTTTGAAAAGTAGGTTAAAGGTCTAGGTCAGGAGGACAAAACTGTTGGTATCAAAGGAAAGGTCTTGTCACAAGGAATACACATGTGAAATATATAAGCCCTATCACTTACCATTCAAAAGTTATGCCCAATGTTAAAATTTTTGAAAAGTAGGTCAAAGGTCAAGGTCAAGGTCACGAGGTCAAAAATTGTGGTGTCAATGGAAAGGTCTTGTCACAAGGAATACACATGTGAAATATAAAAGCCCTATCACTTACCATTCAAAAGTTATGCCAAATGTTAAAGTTTATGAAAAGGAGGTCAAAGGTCAAGGTCAAGGTCACGAGGTCAAAAATTTTGGTATCAATGGAAAGGTCTTGTCACAAGGAATACACATGTGAAATATGAAAGCCCTATCACTTACCATTCAAAAGTTATACCCAATGTTAAAATTTTTGAAAAGTAGGTCAAAGGTCAAGGTCAAGGTCACGAGGTCAAAAATTTTGGTATCAATGGAAAGGTCTTGTCACAAGGAATACACATGTGAAATATGAAAGCCCTATCACTTACCATTCAAAAGTTATGCGCAATGTTAAAGTTTTTAGTTCGGACAAACAGACAAACAGAGAAACGGACAAACAGACAGACAGACAAACAGACGGACAGGCCAAAAACTATATGCCCCCGAATCTGTGATTCCGGGGGCAAAAAAATATCCGACGTGCCTCAATTACACTCGCTGGTGTACATGAAGTATCTATCCATCTAAAATGTCTTGTGAATGTCTTTTTAAAAGAAATCATCGTTTCCAATGGTACACATTGAAGGTATTTCAGCGTGCCGTGACAAGTCATTTTACGGTAACGTCTAATCTGCGGGCATAGGGTGTATTGTACCGGTAGAATGTTTACATCGAGACTTTATTTATGCAATGTAAATATTTTGAAGAATTGTATAGCTATTGTTGACGATTCTAAAGACTTGTAAACTATATTATTAAGTCCTTAAAGATACTAAGTTATAGCTTGGTACTGGCCACGTTTCGACGACAAATACATGTTAAAAGCCGGTGTACTCGCGTGCGCAATACAACTTTTAAACTTTTGTATAATAGTACAGAAATGTACCGCTGACAACCGCTAGAGAAACGTAAAGCTAAATCCTCACATCGACGGATAAGAAAATACTCACGTGCAAGTTACATCAATATGACACACGGAAATTTCAGAGAATAGATTGGGTACATACAAGGTGTAAGTCCACAATACCCGCCGAGTTCATATTAAAACGGATACGTGATGCCGCACGTGGGATTCGAATAATTATACTTAGAAATCAGCTGAAAATTTGAAGATTAAAGACGAATCTCCTGTTCTGTCGCATTATATTAACTTAAGTGCGATTTATTCAAAGAAGGTATGCGATCTTTTAGTGCGACAACGCAATAAAAATGCGATATTTGAGTAAAAAATGCGAGAATATCGCAAAATCGCGGCCTAGGGTGATCCCTGATTTATGTTTGTATAGGCAAAATGCAAACCAGAAACAGATTTGCACTGAATGACTATCAGGTTCGACTGCAGTATATATTGCACAGGGGCCAAATGCGTCCCCTTATGATATCTGTCGTGTAAATGAATGGACGTATATGTGTAGGTTGTGCACATTTGTATTCGTACAAAATTTATTAGATTGGTTTAGATTGGATTCGCTTCCAGTTTCACCCATGATATATATTTCTATCACTTAATTGTGAATTTATTTTTTATATTTTGTATAAATGATAAATATCAAATCGGAAGAAGCACTCTGTCATCACCCATGTTAATTCCGTCTTTTCACGTTTATCAGCATGTCAACATGGCAGATAAAACTCGTTTTTCTCGCAATACAATCGTACTTTATCTGTGCGACTTGGTCCGTGAACTTTTATTTCCTCCCTACTTCCCCTCGTTACCTGGTGTAAGCTATCACCACGCACGCCAGCTGTAGTATGCCAAGGTTTTTTTTACAGATTGAATTGGTGAAATTTGAAATGATTGCTGACTTGCACCTTACAGGCTTATTTCACTGGTTCGTGTTTTGTGAAACGAAAGATGTCTTATCTCAATCTTTTTAAACGAGTTTAAATAGGAAAATAAATGAAACGAAAATATCACCATGTCATCGTACCAATTCATTATGAGGTCTGTAAGGCAACAAGACTAGTTTAAAAAGCACTCTAACACGCTCAGTGCAACGAAAATCAAGAGCGGGGATTCAAGGACACCCCCCCCCCAGAAAAATAATTACTTTCTCCGTTTTAGGCATATATTTTTCCAAATCGTAGCTAGAACCCCTTTTCTGGAAAACTTCTAAGTCTTCACATGAACTGCGTCGCCTTTTTCGTATTCTCAAAATCTCATATTTATGTTTTCTACCCCACTAGAACCATAATTCACATACATACAATAAAGCTTTTTGATGTCTAGTCTTCTAATGCACGTATCTGATCAGTTACAGTTGACCTATACACTACAATTATGACTTCAGACCGAATTAATCACAAAGTATCCAAAACGTCTTTGATCTTTTTAACCGAATTTGAACCTTGCGTTACACCAGTCATGAAAATTTGATCCTTGCGTTACACCAGTTATGAATTCGAATTTCGCTGTGGGTCTGGACCTCAAAGACAGTTGTCTGTACTCGGATGCAACCATGAAATAGACACCTAAACATCCGATTATTATCGATGATTATCGATCTATTGGCGTCTATATAGGTACTCTGCAAGACCTTTATACAGACAAATTTGGCTCAGATGAAGTCTCCTATTTCACGTGTCTCTGGATCAGATATTAAGCTTCTGATAATAATTCTTATTGATTATTTTGAAATTTTCATTGAGCATGATCAGTTCATTTTTTTTCAGTACTAAATTGCGGAGTTTAATACAAGATACAAGATATTTAATACCAATTTTGGCCCAGTTAAAGGCATATACATGCATTACATGTATGAAAATGTCCAAAAAGGAAAATTTTAATTTGAAATAAGAAGTATTTCAGAAGATAAAATGAGTCTTATGTATGACTAGATCAAACTATTTGTGTCCATTTTGACAAAATTAAGTTTCACGAAATGTTTTATAAGCGACATTCGGCATTTATAGGTCAGGGAGCTTTGTTTGCCCGAATGTCCGGAGAGGGGTCAAGTACCCAAGATTAAAAAGACAAACTTGTTTTGAAATGAACGTGTTCTGGTATGATTGAAGGGATTTTAATCTATCCCTGTTTACCAGAGGCACGTAAACCCCCCCCCCCCCCCATATATTGACTGGGAAACACTAGTAAGTGAGGTACACGTACGCTCAAGTACAAGATAAATTCTTTGTTTTTTTATACAAAAGTCCCTATATTTGAATCAACCAGAGGAGTACAGGAATAAACTCAGATTATTACGAATTTGCTTTAAATGAATAAATTCAGAAAACATTAGATAGGGAACTGCAGTGTTTACATTCCCATTCTTTCTGTTTCGGTCACACTCGTTGTTAATAAAATGTTTATGAAATAAGCTGTCATATCTATATGTATATCTATATAGCTATACCATACTTTGTCCTTCATCTAAATGTTCGGGCGGTAAACGTGTCTAGTACGTAATTTCAAAATACCATGCATTTAATGAATGCAATAAATTTCATGATGGTGCACATACTTTACTTGCAAAAATTGTACAAGCACTCCCACACGTCAGCTTATAAAAGAACACCTTTGAAATATGTAATAATTATATTTTATGGCCATTCAATATACATAATTTTCCTTTTTCACTAGGCAATTCCAAAATGAACGCTACTACCAAGAAATAATTAAGAATCGTTGGTTGAGAATAGAAGCTTTGATTTGGATGTAATTAACGCTAATTAACCAATGGTAAAAGTCTATATGCACGCTTTCAAGAGTTCGTAACATACTGTACCAATACGCATAATGTGCACGAAACTAATTCATCAGGAACAGTGGAAAATCTGCTCTATGTAAACACATGTAATTGCCTCTTTCTGCCATATAAATATATCTGCAAGTCGTTTGTAGTTTGTAGTTGACGAGGACAAAACACGCATGAGCGGATCTTGAGTGAGGAGGAAGGGGGATCAGGACCCCCCCCCCCCCCCCATTTTCTCTCTCTTTTCTTCTGATTTTATTTTCTATTTTGACTTATCATAATCCGAAAACATACACATGACAATGAGGCAAGCAGAAATCGCCCACGGGAAATTATTTCCTATGATTAGAATAACAATTATGGCAATGTATGTTGCACAAATTTCAAGAATGGGAGGGGGGCAATAGGAGGGATATATCTATTTAGGGAAAGTTCGAATGCAACAAGAGGGTAAATCCCGTCTACAACTTTTGTTCAAAGTGAAGCATTCTTGGTGATTGTACCCCTACTCCCTCCCCCAAATCTCCGCATGATTTCCAAAGTCATTCTTAGGTAATAGGTAAAGCCCGGTACACACGGTAAGACTAGTCTTATAAGACTTGTATTATAAGATTTTATGTCTCATAAGACTCTACCGTACACACGGTAATACATATCTTATAAGATTGTAAACAAATTATCAACTCCACGTGTTTTTCTCCCGCCAAATTTCCATAAAAATGGAAGATGAAATAGTTGCAACAATATGCATTATTATGATTTGTGCTGCATTAAAGAAACTGACAAAAAAGAAAAGGGTCAAACGTAAATACTGGACGAGGCCATGGATAAGGCGGAGAGACACATTTGGTGCTCATCACGCGTTATTGAATGAACTCAGAAGTGAGGATCCAAGAAGTTTCAGAAATTTCATCAGAATGAACGATGAATCATTCCAGGAACTTTTAAATCTGGTTACACCTTTGATTAATAGAAAGGACTCTTGTATGAGAAATGCCATAACAGCAGCGGAAAGACTATCAGTGACACTCAGATTTCTGGCAACAGGTGAATTAAGTTTAATTCATTTATTATGTTTATCAATCTAAAGTTTCATTAAATGAATCAAAAGTACAATATTTTTTCGTTATATAAAATACTCATGCATTTATTGTTTATATTCTTTTTTATACAGGAGATAATTACCAGTCTCTAGAATATCTGTTTAGAATACCAAAACAAACACTACAATATATCATCCCCGAAACATGCACGGCTATCTATAATGTTCTTAAGGGAGATTATTTGAAGGTAAGCTACGGGTATGTTAATGAGATTCAAGCCTCTGTAAATAAGACACTGGTACACTGTCCTCAGATCTGCTCAAAGTTTGTTGACATTAATGATGTCATTTGTGACAATGGATTTGATATAGGAGATGTCACTTGGCTTTGCTGATTTTGTAGATTTGATCCTTGAAACTGTGCATCAAAAATGATTTGTTGTATTTTAAGTTTTGTAAGTGCCTTTGCCCTAGCATCCTTGATTTTCTTAATCTCGTTTGAAATATGCTTTGCATATATCACGTCCTCGTCATCCTCGTTGTCCCTTTGTTCTTTTTGCCTTTCTGATTGGTTATTTTGAAGGGACGATAAGACAGAGACTGCCCGATCCATGACATCATCTGCTTTTGATGCCTGATTTCGTTTTCTTTTCTTTGGCGCGGATGTTTCAAAAGACAAGTTGCTGCTATTGTCGTCACTGTCATCATCGCTGCCATTATCCTGTAATATAAAATGATTTTGATATTTATATTGTATACATTGCTATATTTATATATTTCATTCGTTTTTCCAGGTACCATCAACTGTACAAGAATGGGAAAATATTGCAAAGGATTACGAGGAACGATGGAACTTCCCGAATTGTATTGGTGCTATGGATGGAAAACATATTTCAATTCGACGTCCAGTGGGAAGTGGATCGACATATTTCAATTACAAGGGATTTTTCAGCATTGTTCTATTGGCCGTAGTGGACGCCGATTACAAATTCATCTATGTAGATGTTGGCTGTAACGGTCGTATAAGTGATGGTGGTGTTTTTGCACGTACATCACTACATCAATGTTTAGAAGATTCGAAACTGTCAATACCAAATCCCAAGCCCTTGCCAGGGCGTCAAAAAGCAGTAAATTACAGTACCTATCACGAGTTTTACAACGAGATCGCCATCGATGGAGTAAAAATTTAACGAGTAAAGGCCAATTCCTCCATCAGGTGGAGGGCTTTTAGGAGGGCTGGTGAGGGGCAAAGCGGGCTCAACGCGAACAAACTTTACCCCGAGAAACTCGGAGTGTTTGTGGGCGGGGCTAATGAACGGAGGCGGCGCTTATGCATATTTAATTATTAGCCGGGGTAAACACCGAGTGCTTGTAGGCGGGGCTTATATTCGCTTGACGGAGCATCTCGAGTCGCGTAAAATCTCTTTGTAGAGGGTAGAATCGCGATAGGCTAGTCAAACAACTGTTTTAACAATACGCTAGATCTGTACGTACAGTAAATGTTTTCCTAAATGTTGTAACAATTTAAAGAATCATTATCTTACATATCCGCATAGATATACTACATTTATAACAATGCAATATTCAGGATTATGTACGTAGAGATAGAGAAACCCTAGATGTTAAATAGGCAGTCTACACATGTCTGTAGTTTGAATTTCCTGTGATGTACGAAAAATGAATATGAATTAATAAACCAGCAAATAATATAGGAAGCAAAACTGTAATAAAGAAAACAAGGGAAAAAAGAATACATAATTGTTTATCCTACTCCTGTATTTTATAAACACCTGAATATTGGATGTGTAAAATACATTATATCATTCGATGTATCTGATGGAAGGAAAAATAAGATTTGTTTCCTGTTAGACAATGAAACGAATTTTTGCATGCATTTATAGATTCAAGTACTGTAACGCACGACTTTGCAGTAAGATGAATATCAAAAGTATTATGAGTTATGCAAATCATTTTCCCGTTCATACGGAATAGCTTCTAAATCCGTACTCTGGATACTTCACATTGATATAATCTATTTTACATATACATGTAAACGATTGCACACTTACGTATAAGATTTAATTTAATGCTGTACGATACCAAGTAAATTAAATGTTTAATTCATTGATAGTTATTTTTTATTCTATCGTGTTTGAACGGTATTTTTTTTTTTTATCACGGAAGCATATTTTAGAAGGCATCGAAAGTATAGACCTTTGTTAATTTTTCAGCAATTGTTATGATCCGTTATCAGTAATAGCTGAAAATCTCGAGCAGGAACCAGCGTTCACCCACCAGCGTTCACCCCTGCTCCCTCACTTTTTAGATAAAATATGAAAAAAATATAGACAATACAGTCAAGACGATGTCTATTTACTAACTCAGGCACGTACGTCATCATGTATGCACATGCATTATGTTTCTGGGGTCGCAGGTCATTTATAATATACATGTACCAGTGGTGGATCCAGGATTTCAGAAAGGAGGGGAGAGCCCAGCTTCAAAGAAAATTGTTCACAGAAAAGCTGACAAGCAAAAGATAAATTAAAAAAAACCTAAAGAGACGATGATACAAATATTAAGACTTAGGACTTTATATTATTCAGGGGTCCTTAACCCCCCCCTCCCCATTTGGTCTTTTCCTTATAAGGTATTTGATCGTTTACCTGAAGATGTGCCAATTGTGTGATTCTATAGATCCTACAGATTTGTAGTACCTTAAATTGACACTACACCACGAGCAAGACAGTCCCAACGCGTAATTACTCTTTTAAAGCGGAATTTCTCTTTTTAGTGGCGCATCATTATTAATCAATGATTCATATGAATGAACATGCGATTCCCAAGGAATTGTCTCCTGATAAAGGACGCAATTTTTGTAATATGAATTGAAAACTGCAGCGATTGAAGCCGGAAAATTTTCCTGAATTTGAAGCGAAATTTTATATTAATTCTTCAAATTCGGATTACTTGTAAGAGCAAGATTATTTCTTCTGTCATACCATAAGCAAATTCATTTGATTTATTAAAATTCAGAGCAATTTTTTTTCCGAGCAACCCCCCACCCCCGAATATCAAATGGACCGTGCCTTACCTGTACCTGTTTCATTATCAGTAGATAAGGGTTAGATTACAGTTTCGAGTTACTCCGTTCTTGATCCGCACATACATTTTTTGCAAAATAAAAAAAAATCAGTTTTCGGAAGCGATTCAAGAAACTAACACCAAAAAGTGAGGGAGCTCCAGCCTCATTTGTAATCGAACAGGCTTACTTTATAATGTTTTTGTTCCTTTTCTATATGTCAGATTAATAATGAAAGTGATAAACGATTTTCGATTCGAAGCAGAGGAGAGGGAAGGGGGGGGGGGTTGTTCGATAATTCTTTATTCCTTCCCAAATCTTACATTTCCGGGTAATATGACAAATTTCAGGGGGTCCTTAAACCACCCCTCCCGATCCGCACTTGTTATAGGGGAGGGTGGGCGGTATTCGTTCCTTTATTCCTTCCCAAATCTTTTTTTTTTTTCATTTTTCTAGGTATAAGGACAAATATCAAGGGGTCCTTAACTTCTCCCTCCTCTTCCCTCCATCACCTCTTTCCCTCCTCTCCTCCCTTCCTCCCACCTCCTTTTCACCCTATCCAACCCCTAAAGTATAAAATGCGAAGTCTTTATTCAGGTTAATGAGAAGCGTTTAATCTAGACGAATCAATGAGAATCGTACAGTATGTTTTTTTCAGCTTAATAATAATGCAACGCTTAAAAGAGAAATTCCGCTTTCAAAGAGTAATTACGCGTTGGGGCTGTCTTCCTCTTGATAGTGTCAAAGTAAAAACAAAATCTGTAGTAAACTTTATAAAATCAGAGAAATTCCTACATTTAAGACTTGTTGGTGTGGTTCCCTCATTCTATATTCTTACATTTGTCCTGGTATTATGACAAATTTAAGGGGGTCCTTACCCCCTACCTCCTCTCGCCCCTTCCTACAACCTCCCTTTCACCATGTCCACCCCCTTTAGTATTCACTAAAATGCGAAGTCTTTATTCAGGTTTATGATAGATGCGTTTACTGTACACTGATATCGAATGTTCACTCACCAATCTGATTAAAACCAGATCTCTACATGATCCCGATTTTATTTATCATGTTTATGTCGCGTGGAATTTGTCGCTACGCGACATAAAACAATCAGGAGCATGTAGAGATCTGGTTTAATCGCATGAATAATGCACCAATAAAAAGAAATTCCGCTTTCGAAGGGTAATTACGCGTTGAGTACCATTTGCAGTAACTCCTTTGGCTGACAAACACAGTACATTTTTGTAAACCGGTACAAATTATGGGATTTTTTTCATTCGAATCTCCAATGAATGACAAATAAATATACAGTATAGTACAAATAATGCAGTTTTAATTTTTGAAGACACAATAAAAGAACATGTTTAAGAAATGACTGTCTTACTTTTGGTGTTCATGGGTGTATAATTCTGGTTGGACACGTGCAAATTCCGTGAATCGCGAAGCGATTTTCGGAAAATTTGCACGTGTCCAACCAGAATTATACACCCATGAACACCAAAAGTAAGACAGTCATTACTTATATTTACATTTATTCTAAATATCGGTCATTTTTGTTTGCATGCACTTCGCATATTTTGCCTGTTTTAGTGTCAAATGTATTTGACGTTGGTAAATTCTCCCTACATGCAAAACTTGCACGTGAGCAACCCAAGTTATTGGAATATAATTCTAGTTGCCTAATGGGCGTTTAACATGGGGAATCCATTAGTAATGTAAATATATTAAATTAACCCGAACTGTAGTGAAGGTTGAATTTGGACTGAGGCCTTTCATAAATATTTTACGGGAGCGCCGCACCTCTATGTAATTTCTTTTGAGAAGAAAAATATGACTCTTTCATTCTTATACATGTACTTCCCAAACTGTCAGCTTGCAAATCCTTTTTTGTTTAGAATTTGCTAGTGTTATGATCTTTGAGGCACTTTATACAGCTAGGTAAATCGCACAGAAGTTAAATTTTCATGACACAAAAAGTTTTGCTGAAAGCCATTTCAACGGGATACATAACTGGAGGGTGTATTAACATATTCTACACCAAAATTTTCTAAAATAAAACTGGAAAGGGCTCGACCCCCTTGGTGTCGATGAACAGGTGCGTTGTCGGCTACTAATATATCGCCCGAATTCAACTTATTTTCTCCCATTTCAGTATATTAAGCATCTAGTGCTTCTTAAAAATCTAAGATATTGAGGAATGTCAGTGGCTCCCTCTATGTCATTACAATACATGCAATCCAATTAATAGACTGAGTGTTACATTTGGAGATTTTGATGATCTAAAAACTTAAATTGCGCTCACCTTTTTCAGCATGACCATAAATAAGTATTTGTGCAGTCACGAGAATTGAAACCGGCCTCATCAAAGAATTTCAGTATAAGTACTTCTTTATCATATAAATATTCCATGAATACCTCCGTATAAAGGAGATTTGCATCTGTGAATCTTTCAGCACTGATTTGTTACGATTCTTTTTAACGAGATCTTTTTCCGCAATTCTTTTTTCCACGAGAGATATATCGTTGGGAGACGTTTTGTTAGTCGTTATCATCAAGTCTTTTTGTTCTTCCTTTATTTGAACTTTTTTTCCACAAAACAGTTTTGTTTCTCACCCCATAGTCCCATGTACGTTTAACACATGCAATTTCTATCAATTTTAAGTTCGTCAGCAACCTTTTGCTCTAGAAATATAGCCATTTTCCTCATTTGCTCCCAGAGAATTTGATTTTGTGATGATTTTAAATCCTCATTATAAGCTTATAAGCGGCGTTCCTTCTTTATACATTCTTCATTTTTTTACTTTTTAATAACGACATTTTCATTGATTTTAGATTTCCGACCTCTGTTTGGAGGAGACACTTTTATAAATATATTTGTTTTAAATTTAAATGACCACATGCTCATTTTACGAGAGAACATTAATGGGGATTAAGATTTTATCTATAAAATTGATTTCTCCGTGGTCCTTTATAGAAGTACGAGTTTTATCAGTATCACCCGCTGTGCAATGGCTTGAGGTTAAGTGAACTTTAACATGTTTAATAACACCTGGCTTGTAAGTAGTGATGAGGTAAGCTACATGTACATGATCTCTGAATATAATGTCTAGAGGGATATCGAATGTGTTTTGGACTCAGCCAAAGAACAAGTCCGAGAGTGCTTGCAGGGGGGGGGGGGGGGATTTCGGGTGAAATACAGACGTTTGCTTGACGTTAGATTTCATTTCAAAATTTATTCTTCACTTTGTACATGTCTTGTATGAATGGCATTTACCTCGCCTGATAGAGAAACGGGCACCTGATCTCACCTTGTCTTTTCTGATGTTCGTTCATGTTTATTTCGTGTACGTCGAATGGTGTTTTGTATGATACATGCATTTTTTCCTTGCGATCTTTGAAATGAAAATCATGAACAAGCTAGATAATCTTGTAAAAGTTCTATTAAATGAACTGAATTATTATATGCAAACTACGGAAGCGTATTAGTGCCAGATTGACACTCTTTCTTTATTTATTTTCTACACTTTTTTCTGTAAATTTTACACTTTTTTCTGTAAATTTTACACTTTTTTCTGTAAATTTTACACATTAATGTGTAAATTTTACACTTTTTTCTTTAAATTTTACACTTTTTTCTGTAAATTTTACACTTTTTTTCTGTAAATTTTATACTTTTTTCTGTAAATTTTACACTTTTTTCTGTAAATTTTACACTTTTTTCTGTAAATTTTACACTTTTTTCTGTAAATTTTACACTTTTTTCTGTAAATTTTACACATTAATGTCTAAATTTTAAACTTTTTTCTGTAGATTTTACACTTTTTTCTGTAAATTTTACACTTTTTTCTGTAAATTTTACACATCAATGTGTAAATTTTACACTTTTTTCTGTAAATTTTACACTTTTTTCTGTAAATTTTACACTTTTTTCTGTAAATTTTACACTTTTTTCTGTAAATTTTACACTTTTTTCTGTAAATTTTACACTTTTTTTTGTAAATTTTACACTTTTTTCTGTAAATTTAACACTTTTTTCTGTAAATTTTACACTTTTTTCTGTAAATTTTACACATTAATATGTAAATTTTACACATTAATGTGTAAATTTTACACTTTTTTCTGTCAATTTTACACTTTTTTTCTGTAAATTTTACACTTTTTTCTGTAAATTTTACACTTTTTTCTGTAAATTTTACACTTTTTTCTGTAAATTTTACACATTAATGTGTAAATTTTATACTTTTTTCTGTAAATTTTACACTTTTTTCTGTAAATTTTACACTTTTTTCTGTAAATTTTATACTTTTTTCTGTAAATTTTACACTTTTATCTGAACATTTGTGCAAAAAAGTTAATGTGAAATTGTGTAGTCATTACGCAGTACTTCCACACGGTTACTTTTCGGTATTGATGGCGCTTTCTAGACCATAGAAATTAAGCGGTTACATTTGTATCATTGTATAACAATTGTAATGTAGCTTTTACCCTTTAATCTATAGATATAATTTAATCATCAAAATTAAACTCAGTGGTGGATCCAGCACCCTGTATCCTGAGTATAGGGGCTTGTTGAACGTTGTCGAGTTTAATCGGTTTTTTTTTAGGGGGGGGGAGGTTAGATCGATATAGGAGAAGAATCTTCTTTCTTGTCGAATTTTAGGCTTTTCTTCCAGATCGTAATTTTTCTGGGTTAAAAAAAATAACAGAATAATGGTGACGTCCCAGAAAGAGGCGCATTTCACTGACCGGGCAACCTATCCCGTAAGGGGTATCAGCCACTAGCACGCCCTATTCTCGCCATCTTACTTGCGAAAATATATATACATGTAGATGAAATACATTGTGTAGATAAATGAAAAAAATATAACAGATCAATGATTTATGAAATGAACTGCAACAGATTCCGATACATACAACAGATTCCGATACATAAAAGATTAAAATTAACTCAATTTTAATTTCAATAATCGATCAACTGAGGAATAAAAAAAGATGTAATAAAGCAGGAACACGTCTAAACAATCTAACAACTAATCATATCAGAAGTCCACGTGTATAATAAGATGGCTATTTGAGTATTGGGAATCCTCAAGGGGGATTAACATTTCTCCAAAGAATACATGTCATGCAGGTATAATGTTCATAACCCCCCCCCCCCCCCTTTCACCCAAAGAATCTGGGTGGGGTTCAGAAAATTTTTCAATGGAAGTTACAAAAAATATATATTTTCCAGCGGGGATGGGGTGTTGACTTCTACACCCCAAGAGTAAAAAGAGAATAAGTACACAAAGAGGAAAATATAAAACTCTATGATAGGAATAATTTAAAGAGCGGTTTATTTCAACTTATTTTAATCGTATCCTGACTCTTATTTTCAAATGACATTTCATTTCTTGCATTCTGAAAATTGCATGAATTTTCTTTTAATTAACTAGATTACAGTGGCGTAGTTCTGATTGGAAAAGGGGAGGGCACATCTGGGATTTTTTTACACAAAGGTGGGGGAGGGGTTAGATAAATATCCATGTGTCTGTGTGTCTAGTAGAGTTAAAATATACGTAGATTTAAAATAAATAACTGGCGAGCAGAAGCGATCGAGCCAGCATTTGGACTTGAATTGTCAGAAAATGCTGTCTATTTCCTCTTTTTTAGTATAATCATATTTGGAGTTTATACTCTATTAAATACCTTTGTATATTTGCATTTATATGGATGTGAAATAACTAAGATTAATTATACTATTTGAAAGAAAATATGAATTGGCGAGCAGTAGCGAGCCAGAAAATTTTATGAAAACTGCCCTAATAATTGCGGCTAGCTAGACAGGGGATGCACCTCTAGCTTGCTGTTCAATTTCGTGCTCTATTGTGAGTGCTGTCTGATCTTCTTTGAATTGATTGAATGAATGATGGGTAATGATATGGACCCAACTCGAAAAGCTCACTCAGTTTGCCTTAAATTATTTGTCTTTGTATCTGTCTGTTTGTCTATCTGTCTGTGTCTGTCTTTATGTATGTCCTTTCCTTTCTTTCAATTAAAAGACTTGTCTGTTTGTACGTGTGTCTATTTACATGTCTGTATCATTGTGTGTGTTTGTCCGTCCGTCTGTGTGTGTCTGTCTGACAGTGTATCTGTGCTTTGTGTTTGATGGTTTTTATGTTTGTAGTATGTGTGTGTCTGTCTTGTCTGTCTATCTGTGTATGTTTATTAGTGTCTGTCTATCTGTGGGTGAGTGCCTCTGTATATCTTTTTGTGTCTGTTTTCCTTTCTGTCTGGATATCGTCCAGTGTGTGTCTGTCTGTGCGTGTGTCTGTGAGTTTTTCAGCCTGTATCTTTTTGCATGTATTTATCTTTTTACTTGTCTGTATATGTGAAAGGGTGTTTGTTTGAGTCAGTCTGTTATTTTGTGTTTAGGTGTCTGTCTCTCTCTCTTAGTTTGTCTTTCTTCTTCAACGGAAATTTTCTGAAATGCTGTGACAAATTGAGGTGATACTGAAAATCATAGTAATGTGTATTTGTCTTTTTGATGTTAATATGTCCATGTCTGTCTACGAGTGAGTACGTCTGTTTGTGTTTATAGGTCTGTCTGTCTGTCTGTCTGTCTGTCTGTCTGTCTGTCTGTCTGTCTGTCTGTCTGTCTGTCTGTCTGTGAGATTCTCTGTATGTGTGTCTGTGTCTATCTGTCTGTATTTGTGTCTGCTTTTGTTACTGTCATATAGTATACATGTATATCTGTTTTTCTTTGTATTTGTCCGTCTCATGCTTATCTGTCTTTTCTGTCTGTATGTCGCTGTGTGTCTGTCAGACTCTTTATCTCTTTTTGATTGCATATTTGTCTTTGTGTTTGTCCGTCTTTGTGTCCCCTATTCATATGTCTGTCTTAGTGTCAATTTATTTATGTGCCTGTCTGTGTGTCTATTAGTGTCCGTGTGTCTGTCTTTAAGTGTCTGTCTGTGTGTTTGTCTATTTGTCTGTCTGATTTACTGTTTGTATGCCAGTCCGTTTGTCTTCTTTATAGATTTTTTTTCCTTTCTGCCAGTCAGACTGTCTGTCTTGAAATAATTCTTACTCAAGATTAGCTCTGAAAGGTCAAGGACAAATGTGTGGCTACAGTTTAAACCTATAAGTTAAGGCCAATCGAATAGGTCAAGGTCAATACGAAATATATCAAGTGTTTTGATGTTTTGATATCAACGTAATATATAATCTACTATAACATGGGGGAAAGTCTACTATGTTGCAGAATTTCCCTCGTGGAAAAACTACTATATAGTACATTTTCCGGGGGGGGGGGGACTATATAGCCATTTTTACAGCTAGGGGAAAGATGGCTATGGGGAAAGACTACTATGTAACACCGGTATTGTTCACTGATATTAATAATAGTATAGCTAGGGATTGTATGGTATTCAAGATCAGTTACTGATATTTTTACATTAAAAAATGCATAAATGTGTTTGTGATGGTGTGTGTGTTTGTGTTCCTCGAGCAATTCTTCGATAAGATACCCACTCACGATAGTAAAAACAAAATATTGAATTACTATGACCTAAGTATCACAAGTGAGTTGAACCATGTAAACTGGCCAACGCTAGAAAACGAAAGAAACATACAGAGACACAATGCTTTATACATTTATCATAGGTTCCAATATGTATAGGATAAAGACCGAGTTGAGGTCTGTATGAAGGTTAGATGCCCAAGGAGAGAACAGGGTGGTGTTTAAAGACCGAGGCCGAAGGTCGAGGTCTTTAAACACCACCCTGTTCTCTCCGAGAACATTTGATTCTTTTGTTATTCATCGGTCATTTTATTTCATAAAGACCGCGGACGATTCTAAATGTACCTAGGTTTTATGAACGTTCAATGAAGTGTGGAGGTCAATAAAAAACAATGAGGGGCGGAGAAAAGAAAATTATTTCAGTCGCGGATGTGAAATTGTTTTGATTATTAAGGGTACTCGGTCATAGTATAGAAAATATTGTGTTTCAAGTCCGCGAAAGAATCCTTTTAATGAGAATTGTGAACAGAATCTTGTATCCCTAAAAGCTCGAAATGCCATCTCAAATCAATCTAGATCCCTATAGCGATTCTTCTAAATGCTCTCCAAATAAATATATATTGAGGAACTTGATGGATTATTGTCCTTACTTGATTAGAAAACCTTTCCTTAGATATAATCACCTATTCAAAATTCTCTATGGAAAAAGAACTCATTGTTTACCTGTTATTTTCTTCTCTGATCGAATACAGGGTAGGAAGGGTACCTTTCAGAAAATTTCAGAAAATTATTGGGATGTACAACAAACTATTTTACTACTATGGCCTGATAATTGTTACCGTCCACCCGATAATTTGCATGGTCAGTTTCATTTTGAAAAACAGGGGTGTATTAAATATTTGGATTTTTATTTTTCTAAAAATTGAAGAAAATCTGCGGTTTGTAAGTCGGATAAAGACCTCGTTGAGGTCTATATGAAGGCTAGATGCCCTCAGAGAGAACAGGGTGGTGTTTAAAGACCTCAGCCTTCGGCCTCGGTCTTTAAACACCACCCTGTTCTCTCCTTGGGCATCTAACCTTCATACAGACCTCAACTCGGTCTTTATCCTATACTTAGTTTCGTATTCGAAGAAATGGCCAGGGTATTTCTATGCGTTGAGACTTAAATATTTTGTATAGAAGGCATAGTTAGTGAAAAAAAACTTTGAATTTTGGGGTCTATATGAGTTTGGAGGGATGTGAAGAAGAGAACTGGACATCAGTTTTAGCCATTGATTCATATAGTAAACAACCATTGGAGATGAAGGCGAAGCGAGTACCGCGCGTCCTGGGCTCATGACGTTGGTAGTGA